>VZTU01013794.1:0-48977 GCA_013400835.1 Zapornia atra
CGCCCCGACCCTGCTGTGGCAAAGTCTACTTACTGAAGTTCTGGTGAGGCACTACTTTGGGCCTAGAGGAGATGCTCCTGCTTACTAATCTGTGTGATTGTCACCAGAGATTGTTGCTGCTGTACAAGACTCCCAAGAGGCTGCTGCCCAGCCTCTCAGCCCACACGTGCAAACAGAGCAAACCGAGGAATTCATTCACCACATCCCATGGCCAGGGAGGTGTCTTTCCATCCCCAGGAAAGTAGGACTTCATCACACATAACAGTTACTTTGGAAGAAAAATGCCATCATCCTCCAGCTGCCACTTTGCAAGACCCCCAGACTCCCAGCTGCCATTCAAGACCCCCAGCTATAAATGGAACATGACACCATATCCCTTTAGCCAGTCTGTTTTGGCTGTGTGCCCTCCCAGCTTCTTCGGTGTCCCTGCCTTCTCGTGAGCAGGGCAGCTGAGAAGCTGAAAAGTCCCTGACTACTTGGCAACAGCTGAAACATCGGTGTGTTATCAGCACTGCTCCATCCTGACTCCCAAACAGGCACCACACCGGTTGCTAGACAGAAAACTAACTCTCTCCCTGCTGAAACCAGGACAGAGAGAGTGACCCATTGGCTCCACCAGGCAATCATTAATCTCACGGCTACTGCAAGACACAAAAGACAAGAACAACACTGGATACAATTACAGAAGATGAAGGCGGTACTTACAGAAGACTCGGGACAGGAATTAACTTTGAGATAGCATGGATGTACATGCTGGAGAGCCCAAAGGTATTTTTGGGTAGGGTCACATTACCACAGGGGCAACTTTTGTAGACTGTGGTTATTATGTACCAGAGAATTTCGAGGTGTCACTGCTTTGCCATGCCTGAATGGAGGCGTCAGCACCTGCACACACATAGATGGTAGCTCTACTCCAGCATTGATATTGAATTCACTGCGCTGCAGGGAATTCAAAAGAAACTAGGTTGTCTGCTTGGTGCTTGGATCAAGTTAGAAGCTTCTCATGTCACTTCATTCTCATCAATCCTCTCACCCCAAAATATAGCTGGAGGAAATCAGAGACTTTTGACTTCTGCACATCTGCTGCTCTGATAACCGTCTTATTTTGTATTATTTCTTTTTTCAACAGTGCATGCCAGTCGCTGAAAAATGTTAGTAGTTGTGATTTGCAAAGCATTATTAATATTCTAAGCGACCACTTGGTGGAAATGTGTTGGTGTCCCACTTAACATTAAATTTTTTTCTGTATGGTACATATTCTTTTAGGTGCACTAGGGTCCTTTATATAAAAATATTAATAAGAAAAATGGACAAATTACCTTTTCATGCATCAGCATTGAAAAGGGTTATAGAATATTGATGCAATAAGACAATAACAAGAAAAAGCCTTGATTTTGAAAAACAAAATAGAAATGCATTAATTCATTTGTAAATGGAAGTAATTAACCTTTAAACAAGCAAAACTCATTTATGTACTTAATCACACTGCCACAGGGCATGGGATTATGTTTTATAATTCCATACCTAATTATATGGATCCAGAATATAAAAAGTAAAATGCATAAAAGAGTATAACTGATAAATGCTCATGTAACTGCCTTTCATATTTTGACTGTTCAATAGTTTGATCCTGCATTATTTATATTCTCTTTCCTACTACATAAAGCAGGGGTTGACAATTACTGGAAAAGCTGTATTATTCTACTCTGAATCCCATATTGGTGACAAAACCTGAACTTTGTTAATATTTAAACAAGGAAAATACTCAAAATCAAATGATGCATCACATGGCCTTAATTAGGTAGACTATCCTCACATTTTTAACTTAAGTTTGAGCTTCTCCATGGATTTTCTTTTTTCTTCTTTTTTTCTTTTTTTTTTTTTGGTATTTTTATCTGCTTTTGCACTCATTTCTGTAGTTATTCTACATTTGCAAGTCAAATGTCGGTCTACTTCTCTGTCTCACTGTTTTAAGTGTTATTCACACTTTTTTGGACTTGTTGGCTAAAACTATGTATACCAGTTGGGTAAATTCTCATTAATGAATAAATTTTATTTTCTGGGTATGTTTTAGGCATTATACGTTTCTTAGTGTGTTTTAGGAATTATTAATTAGGGATTGCTTCTACTGCTGGTGCCGTGGCCCATAAAGCTAGTTTCTAAATTAGCAGGTTGCAAATACTCTGTGACAGGTTTTTGCTTCCCCTTGGTTGTTTTATCAGTGATTTAATCAGGAAGTGTAAGATAACCATGCCATTTGTTATTTCTCCGTATATAGTCTATATATATATTTGTATACTGTGGTGAGTGTTATCAGTGAGCTTAAATTAAACCTGAAGAACAAATGTACATGCAAATCCTGGTGGTTTATGCATAACCCACACGGGCAGTTTTAATAGGCAGTTAATTATATTTTGTTCTAACTCGCACCAGGTCACATCCAGTCTTGCTTACCACTACGCCGAGGGTTATTTGAACAAGTATCATTAATTCTATAGTGTATTTCATTACACAAAGGCATAAAATGGATTTGAGCTGGGTGTGGTAGTACTTATCCTTGTGGATACTTATCTTAGATACAACTAGGAGGCAAGGAGTTGAGTACATTTAAAGCTTTCTTATTCTGGTGTATAAGACTGGAGATAAGAGACTGTTGCACCCACCTCAAAGATGGTTTTGATTCTCTGTTTGATCGACTTTCCATCAAATTCCTTCTAAACACTTTAATTGATAGAAGGATTGTGGCTCTTCAGCTAAAGACATTTAGAGCTTGAAATCTCTCCACATAACGAAAAAACAATTTATGTTAGACACGAGGAAATCCCCTTCCCACTTTCCTAGACTAGTGAGAAAAGCAGTAAGCTTAACTGACCACTGAGATCTAAGTTTTATTAGTTCTCACAAAAACAGCCACGGGACAAAGGAATTGGAAGTTAGGTAGTAAAACAAGGCAGCTTTGGAAAAATGGATGACCACTAAAATCATGTCAAGTGGGACTGAGAAGAGATTTTTGCAATCAAGATACGACATACAAAAACTGAAGAAGAATCAGAGGGTTCAAGGAATTCCCTCATTGACATTCAATATCTTATCTTGTCCAATGGGAAAAGAGGTCAATTGTTTTCAAATCAAGCTTACTGTAAAATGAAGGTCTAAGTACTCTGTGTTAATCAGCATAATTTTCCTTTATCTCTGCAGGGCAAAAAATAGATAGACTAGATTGGACTGGTCTTCCTGTCCCCTGAGTTAGATGCATCACTTCTCTTCAGGAGAAAAGAGGTGCCCTAAAAGTGTGGTTCAACAAAACTTCACCACCAAAGCACAGAGAAGCACAGAGAAAAGTGATGGGATCTGCTTTAGGCTAAGATGGATGTCCCTTCTTCCAGCTAAGGCAGCTCCATTGTACTAATTTTCTTTGAATAGGTGATGGAAATTATCCCTAAATATCTCTTGATCTCTGGAATATCTCTCCCTTCTCTCATAGAAGAGACAATAGTTTTAGACCCAGTATGTGTAGTGGAGTCCAATCCCCAGCTAATAGAAAAGGATGTATTTCTGCAAAATGGATTGCACTTTTTTGCTTTATGATGTAACTAGTGTTAACATTGCTTTTTACTATGTCTATTAACCTTAGAACCCTTTATCCTTTGTGCCTAGTTGAAGACATTTATAATGTACCCAGAAACCTGATGATGATTTCAGGATCAAACATTGATTTCTCACAGTGGGGGTGAAAAACTGATTATAATGAACACGACTTAATTAGATTGTCAAAGAATCACAGAGCCACAGAAGGGCAGGGGTTGGAAGGGACCTCTGGGCGTCATCTTGTCCCACCCCCCTGCCAGACCAGGATCACCTGGAGCAGGCTGTACAGGACAGTGTCCATGTGGGTGTTGAATATCTCCAGAGCAGGAGACTCCACAACCTGTCTGGGTAGCCTGTGCCAGTGCTCTGCCACACTCACAGTGAAATGCAGTATGATGCTGTATTCCTGCTCACAGATTACCCAGGACCTATGGCAAAGTGGTCACACAGGATACCCAGGGTACAGCCTGCACCTTATCTGGATTGACTATCACACCTTACATTTAAGAGTACCTAGATTAAAAAAAGGTAGAAATAGCCCGAAAATGGAAAAAAAACCCCTGTTCTCTCACAGTCTTGAATGTGCAACTTGAGAGGCTAAAAAATGTTTCTCACCTCTTCCCCCTGCCCTCAACTGGGGGTATCGTTTATTTCCGTATGCAAGCTAGGCAGGAATGATGGTGATCTTTTCTCCTGGACTCTGTGGGCAAGTGTTTCTTCTGGAATATATTGATTAGTTTAAATTCCCTTCAGCACAAGCAAATCTGAACTCAGGTTTCTAATATTGGAGTGAGATTCACTGGAGAGGAGGTGCCCTGCTTTCACTGTGATTTAAAGTAAAACTAATCCTTGTTGTGAAATGTATCTGTTTTTTTGACCTTTTTTTCCCCCTCTAATTTTATTTATTTTTAAAGAAAATGTCCAGGGGAAAATTTTCAGACATGAGTTCCAAGTAGAAGAATGTGTTTCCTTGCAGCCTGGATTTGGGGGTGTAACCCAGGCTCTTCAGAGTGCTAGCACTTCTCTGAATTTCCTTATGAGGATGCTTGCTCTTCCTGTGAAATTTATTAGTGATCTGTGTCTATTGCATCACTGTAATCACTGGTCCCCAGCACCTCTCTAGGTAGCCCTTTTGTAGACCTGACCCTTAAGCTCAGCATAGGTACCCTCTTTCTCACAGTGTAGGTGTGAGATAACTGCAACTAACTTACTGTTGAAAGCCTAATATTGTCATTTAACAGAAAACTAAACAGGTCCACCTAGATTTTATCAGCAAAGTATAAATCTTTTAGCAGGTGCACACTGCACCTGAAGAAAGGAAAGTGGTAACAGCAAGACTCTTACAGTATCTACAGTCTAGAATGGGTGGGGATCTCATGATAAAATATCAGACTTTTGCAAAAAACAGTGTCTGACATATTTTTTTCATCTCCTATTTCATCAGTACCTAGTCCTCCTCTACTGCTTGCAAGCTGTCATGTGGAACCTGTCAAGGGGTAGAGTAAGAATACGTAGTCATAACATGTGTATGTCCATTCGGTCTTCAAACTATACCAGATAAGTTGTGTGCTGCCGACTAGTTTTGCTGTAAGATCTTGGGGAACAAGGTATGGCTCTTTGTTGAAGTATATTCTTCAATATGCTAAGTAATGTGTCTTCTTCCTTTGTCTTATGAGAAACTCATTAATTGAAATTTAGAATAGAAAGATCATCCTTGACCCCCAATCCCTTCTATTTGAATTTTTGTCTTGAAGGTCAGAAACACCTGTTGGAGTTTTCTCTTTTTGTTGTTTGGTTTTTTTAATAGTAGAAATCAATTTGGCTTTTTGGTCTTGTTGTCACTTGTTATAATTTTAGTGGAGAAAAGCCTGTTTAAATACATAGAATTTTCATCCATTTAATTTAAATGCAGTGAATATTCTCAAGCCTTCCAGAAAGTCCTTTAAGAATGGGTAATCATCAACTTTAACATTATTGATATTGTATTTGTCGAAAAGGCATATCTTTCCTAACATGCACATGACCCTTCTTAGTTTCGTATCTGAAAGTGTAAGATAGTATGTTTGAATATATTGTTGTGGGGTTTTTTTGCATGCTCTCTTTTAGAGGGGGAAAAAAAATCAATAGGCTCACCACTTCCTGAGATCTTTATTCTGCAAGTCCACTTCTACTCATCAGGAACCATGCTTGGTACAATCTGAGGGCAAATATATGTGCATGACTGGTGCAAGTGAAGTCTTGATTAGAATATTGACAGAAAATCACTGACCTTAACCATTAACAAAGGTGGTCTCTCTGTTAAGGAGTAGCATCAATAGGAGAGAAGTCCAAATGTGAAGGTCAGAGGGTAGCTTTCTCACTAAGGACAGGTGGAGGAAGCATCTTGGCAGCCTGTAGAAAAATTTTATCTTTCTACCTAAACAAAAGATGGGGGGAAAAAACATTTGCTCAGGACAAGTCTTGATAGCTCCATCTCCTCTCTCAGGTTTTTATTCCTTTTCTTCTCCTCAGCTGAATAGTTTGAACCCTTGTATTCTTGAACACGTTTTGTGTTTAATCAAACTTTTTGCATTTTACACCTTGTCATTTCAGCCCCTTTAAAGGAATCACACTGCATTTAAACTGCAGAGTAAACAGTGTCTAATCATAATCTGACTTCATGTCTAGCTCTTTGTATTATACAGACTACCTCTGCCTACAGAAATTTCAGTCAAATCCCTGATTGAAGTTTACTGCTTTACCCAAGAATATTCCTGAATGAGGTCTATAAATATGCAGGATACAGTCCATTTTTCCTTTGAACTATAATATATGATGCAGTCTGAAAATTGTTCTTCATATTTTCAGGTACACCTTAGAGAAACCATATGCCTTCTTGTTTTTTTTAACTCCCTCATCAAAACCCTTATTTGCTTTGGTGGAAATTTACAGTTTTGGGGCTGCTGTGCCTATTTGACTTTAGTGGTCACCAAAACTGTGAAAACACACACACACACACACACGTTTCACTGTGCTTCCTGACTTCCTGCTTTTGTTTTTTCCATCATAAATCCTTCACTGTCCGAGACAAGGGTTTCTTTTTGTTCTGTTTTTATCATGTCTCTGAGAGTGGGGTTACATTATGATTAATTATTATTAATGGTCAACAAGAATCATCAAATAATTTGTGGAAATACCAGGTTCCATCAGCAGTGGCTGTTTATGACTGGCATTCTGGAGTATAAAGTCATTACCTTTCAACTCTGTATGGTCACTGCTGGCTTCTCACGTTGACACCCCGCAGGGCAAAGAGGCACTCTGTTCCTAAGCACGACTACTTCAGCTGCGTCGCACCATCTCCTTTGCGCTTTGTACTTCTTGTGCTGAGATTGTGTAGGATGACATGACAGGCCTTTTGGGGTTTTGTTGGGTTTTTTTTTTGCTTTGATGTTACCTTTTCTTAAAATGTCAGATCATCCCTTGCTGCTTTCCCCTTGTTAAATATGAAGTGATTTATTTTGTTCAAGTTTCTATTTATCGTTTCTTGAAAATAATAAACGGTTCCTCTACACAGGTCTCTTCCCAGTAGAAACCATCAAAGTGACGTCTAAAAAGAAACTACAGACAGAAGCTGTACTGAAAACTTCCAGGCAAGTGGGTGATAGCAGCAAATTCCTTGGCACAAAGCAGGTAGTCCTGCAGTAACGTGTCAGATACGCTGCACATCTCCGATAACAGCATTTGTTCCTGAGAGTACTTCTGAACGCGTTAATGTGAAGAGCGTGTTTTATGTCCTGCTGTAATCATGGTATTGTAGAAACTGGTGATGTATGAAGGGAAAAAGAAGGATGTTTTGTGTGTATATTGAATTGCATCCACAGAATGGATGTTAAGGGGTGCAGCGGGTCGGAAGTGTTCTGGGACTTCCTTACTGCTTTGAAGGAAAAGGGCAGGGAAAGGTCAAATAACAGCCCTAGATGATGTGGGTATGTGGATAACCATTTCAGAGCAGCAATCTCCTGACCTGCTGAATTGTGGCACAAACGACAGAGGGGCACACCACTGCATCTCACTGCAGAATGGAGGTATAAAGGGTTTCTCTCTCCATGCTTTTGCAATACGGAGAGAAAAAAAATCATGACCGAAACACTGTTTGCTGGAAAAATAATTGCAATTTATGATGTCTAGTCAGTATCATAACCATCCAAATCAAAATGACCATCAATAAACTATTCAAAGGAAAAAAATTCCTATGCACCATCCACATTGTATTCACATTGAAGTGACGGATGTGACAGGTTGTAGTACAGGGAAAAGATCAGCTCAGCTCTTTCATATTTGCACTGACTCATACATTGACAAGTTCAGATAACTTTATGTAAGGACAGAGTTGCCTGTAAACCAGGTGCCATTTCCCAGGACTAGAATGGCATTTCCAGACCTGCAATGGGTTCTGTTTCTTTCACCTCTTCCACATTTTTCCTGTGTTGACTAACTCAGCATGATACCTGCTTGGTCAAAAGAGGTTATAGTGCCTCTTCATTCACAGAATCTTCCTCCGCTCTTCTTGCTGGGTCCCTGATTATTTTGACTCAGTGTTTCTTTTGAGGTTGCAGCCACAGTCCCTTTGCAAAAGAGGTAACCAAAAATTCCTGACCTTAGGTAGTTTACTTTTTAAATGAGCTTTTTAGCTCGATTATTCTCCAAGGGCAATTATTCATTATGCATCTGAGTTTGTAGATTTATTGAAAGTAATCATGGCTGTGATGAATTCATATGAACCAGTATCTTTATTGTGCCACTGTTTGTATTTCTGGTTTTGCATTTGAATTACAGTATTTAGCATTACATTTGAAGTCAGGCTCTGATGAAGTTCACGAGTAACTATAAGAGTAAATGGCATTTTGGAAGCATGTACTGAAATGCAATGACTGTCTTTGCTTTCATCAATTAGTGTTTGTAGATTGATGAGCATCCTGAATAAATTCTCTCCTGCTCTCACAGCTTTTTTATTCCTCTGATGTTTTTCTTACCTCTTTCATAATAATTAAAGAATGATATTTTTAAGCTGTAATTTGGGCTTCTAAGAAGCCTTTTATTTCTTACAAATTTATCATTGGCTTAGCTGTGGTGTATGAACAAGTTTCTGGAAGGTCTGATGTTTGTAAAAGAAAAAAGTCTATAAACTTGTACTGGAAATTTGCTGATGTCAAATAAACTCTGTAAATATCTCCTTTGAAATTTTTCAGAGCTGTCGTAGTTCAATTTATGGTTACAAAAAGGCCAAAGTAGGGAAAAGGGATATGAGAGTACTTTGAAATATTATTTCTGTTTTTCAGGACAGTTTAGGGTTTTTATTTAAAGACCTTTATCTCCTAATACTCAGGTTTTGCTATTTACTTTTTTTTTTTCCATCTGCCTTAGGAGAAAAGAAGACTTTATTTGCGATTCTTTCACAATGTAATTGAACTCTAATTATATACTATTCATTTTAATATAAAAGTGGACATTCTGGAGGGAAGTTATTCTGATAGCAAGACTTCTAGCAGACATGTATACACTTCTGTCTGGGGTTCAGTGTCTTGAAAGCAAATCAATATGTTTCTGCCTTACTGTCAATTTACAACAACTATCACTAGACAGTGTATAAGCCGCAAAACTTATTTTCTAAAACAAAAAATAAAGCAATTTTATACACCAAGTTCTGTAAAACAGAAGAAATATGCAGCTAGGTTACTGATTTAATGCTTCTACTCTAGTCTTTTGTGTTATATAAGCAAATTGAGTTACAGGACTCAAAGTTCTCAGTAGTCAGCTTTTACAGGAACTACTAATTTTTCTGTTTCTACAGATACATACTTTTAAAAGGGATAGAAATATCTGGAAAAAAAAATCATTACCCAATAGTTCTCTTTCTTAAAATGTACTCAGTTGTCTTAAGTGTGCATTTCTGAGAGATTTAGGGGGAAGATAATAAAATACAGAGTTTTCCTAGGCAATGTAAGAAATAGAAGCCTCAGTCAAACTCTTAAGACGACTGACAGCAGTGACAGCAGGACTTCCTGAACCAAGTCTCTTTTGGACTTGCAAGTTGATTCTTTCTGGGCCATCTGGAAGCAAACCCAATCAATATGTCACCTTTGTGAGCCTGGATATTGCCTGGGCCCTGACATGTCTGGATTAGCTACATGACTGTTGCCAACCAACTGTTAAACAGGCACAGGGACAAAACTTCCTTCTCACCCCATGGCTGTCATCACTTAGTTTTGGCTTGTTGGTTGGGTTTTTTTTTTCTTTTTTTAAAACTTTTGTTTTTGAATGATTCTTGCTCAAAACTGCCTACCTCATTCTAGTGCTCCCAAGAGTGCTGGAGTTTCATTTGCCCTCCCTCTAAAACATTGATAATAGGAAGTTGTACATCAGGTGCTGAGCAGTGAAAATAGCAGCTAATGACCTTTCATTATGAGGGTGCTTCTCCTGGCTAATCATAGTCACAGATGCCTGAAATGGTCGATTTTCTCCATTTCTTTCATTGTCTGGTCACAGAAAATGTCAGGGTTGTCAGGGGAACAAAAATTTACTTTGGAAAATAAGACTCTCTTTAGGCATCTTTTCTTTAACCGAGTTACTTTTAGATTTTCATCAGAGGTATGGTGCGGATCTGGAGTATATTTGACATAATTTCACCAAATTGGCAGAGGTGCTGCTGCTAATTATTCATTTGGTTTGAATTTTTCCCTCATCTGCCACCATCCCTTGTGGGTCCTTGGAGAGAAAAGGTAACTTTTGGTTCCTTTAAAGCAGACTGTGATTGGCAGGGTTTTACCCACAGAGAGACAGCTGATATGCATACTTTGCCAAAAGTAAAACATTTATGGAGCACACAGCTTCAGAGCATTCAGGGTCTGAATGCTTCCAGTCTACCCCTCAAACTGTGTTTCAATAGAGTGTGTGCTCCTTTGCCAGTTGGGTCATTATGAACATTCATGGACATTATGATACTGTGCATGCAGCCTGGTGTCTTGAAGTTATTCTGAGATTTGTGTTGATAACAGACATTGGAAAGAAACTTTCAATTCCATATTTTTAGATGGGGCATACAAATTATAAAATTTTTGAATAAAATTACATTCTGGATCAATGTGAGCAAGATCAGTGAAGAAGCCATTTATCTCTTCCAACACGTTCAAAAAAAGAGTGAGAATTAAAGGTTCAAAAGCCTGAGATTTATTATTTTCCATGCCAACTGAAGGCTGTCTTCATGCTCAGTGTACAAAAGGCCATTTGGTTGTTACTGAAATTGCTGACTGAAATACCCAGAGCTGACACATTTGTCAGAAGACTGACAAGCATCTGATTCAATAAAGGTTTCCAGCCCTTTGTTTGACATTTTGGTGGTTGGTTATCGTTGTGAAGGGGATTGTTACAGAATTATTTTCATCCTGTAACTCGTGCAGATATAGCTTATTTTATAGCTCTGCCATTCTTAAAACCCAAAGCAGCATTTGCTTCCTCTCCACATGTGCTTAGGTGAACTTTTGCTTTTAGCAATACCACTGCTTTGAGAGAAAACATTTTTTTGAATCTGTAACCTCTTGACACTGCAGAGCACCGTCATCACTGCAAGCAGGTGAGACACAAATCTGTGGGTAATTTTCTGGCATTTAAATATTTGTACACCTTTATGTGACAGGAAAAATGCTTCATAACTCTCACAGAACACCCATAACAACTGAAAAGAAGTGTAAACCTGATGGAAATATTTTTCCTCTTGTGGCAGTAAGCTAATTTTAATAGATTTTAGTTTATCAGCTAAGTAAACATTTGTAAAGTGATCTAATACTTGATACAATACAGCAAGTGTGCTGGGAATTGTAATGCACTATCTTTGTCTTGTCTTTATAGAGGATCAGGTATGGATCAAGAGTATTATTGCAGAGTATTATGACCTTGTTAAATTAAACTGTAAAGAAAACAGTTGTCCTATGTTCTTGTACTACATTAGATGATCTTCCATACATTATTTGTTGGCAATCCTTTATTGTATGAAGAATACAGGAAAGGTAGTGTGGAGAGCATAGGAAGCGTCTCTCTCCAATCATACAGCATGCTGCACGGGCAAACTCAATAGTAGAAACCCCTATTCTGCCTCTGAATGATAGTGTGGCTGAAGTTTTGATTTTGAAACTACAGCCTTCCTCAATTTATGTTCAAACACCATATTTCTGTCTGAGTGAAGATGATGGATATAACCTTCCATGAGTATGCCACATGCGATACTCATATTCAGTTTTGGAGGAGACATGCAAGGAGATGGTATCTTTTGGGATTAAACTTTCTAATAGGCTAGTAAAATGTTGGACAAGAGTCATCCTAAACCTTCTTGGCATCAATGAAGCCGCTTCAAGGCTGACCATGTTTCCATGTCCTGCTTCCTGTAACCACGAAGACTAATAAGGGAAAAGATGGATGGTCATATTTCTGTATATTCATCTGCTGCTACCTTCTGTCATGATTGCAGCCACTTCTGATAGAAAAAAATAAGAAGTCTAAATTAATGGACTGAAGGGGTCTTGGAGACTTTGAGTAATAATGTAAACTTTTGTGTTCCTTTAGCTTGTCCAGGCACTACCAGGACTATCTTCTGCTTACCATGAATAAAAGGTTCGTGGTGGCATCTGCTCCTATTCCTGGGGAACATATCAGTTTGGTCCTAGTTCACATCAGCTTTCTTGGGCAAGTGCAACACTGAGTTGCCTCTGCTATATTTGCTTAATTGCATAAAGGATATGTATTTGTAGGATAAAGATTTACTCTTTAGAATTGTGTTGTTGTTTTGAGTGGCTGGGTTCTGGTGGAGGAGGGGGGCTGCAGGGGTGGCTTCTGTAAGAAGCAGCTAGAATCATTCTGCAAGCCCAAGACAGTAAACACCAGCTGGCTCAAGGCCAGAGTCATTGTTGACTGTCCTGGTTCTGGCCAGGCCATGGTCTACCTCCCCAAGCAGTCATCACAGGTGATCTGAGTTAGCCTGGGCTGTTTCCACACCACCTGACATCACTTCCCCATATAACCATGGCAAATGGTCATACCACCTCTGTGAATCGCATTAGGAGGAAAAAATCGCAAGCAGCTGTTTTTTGCCCCCAGAGGAGGCAGTGAGAAGATGTAAGAAACTCTGCAGGCACCAAGGTCAGGGAAAATTTTGAGCATACCAGAGGCTGGTTTCTGTCAAGAGCCCCCTTATGACAGTAGTGATGGGGTAAGTACAGTTAATTTACACCCTGTTGAGATCGTAAGAGGAGTGAGGATCTGTAGAAAGTACTGATTGCATGAAACTTCAGCTATAGTTACAAAAGTGATCTTGCTTTGTGATGGAGTTCATTTTGGCCCTTCAGGGGTTGCTTAGCTTTGTCTACTACCCTCTATTTGCTACTGTTACAGACACCACTCACTTTGCTTATAGCATGTCTAAATGAAAATCTATTAAGAAAGAAGCTTGAAGCAGACACCACTTACATTTATGCCCATCTGTTCATCTGACCTGATGTCCTTTAAGAAGTATGATTTCACTGTTTCAGACAGACGTGTTTGCTAGCCAAGACTGACTTCAGAGAAGTCTGCAAAACATAGGCAACAGAAGCGTCCAGAAAAACCTTCTGTGTGAAAACAGCACCAGTCTGGGACTGTAACACAATAAATTGCATCTCTCAGTAGGTAGATCTGCGCCAAAGATACAGTCTTTTTTGATGTGTCCTTTTATATGGTCTTATCTGTGAGCTTGGGATAGAGTTCACGAGGAGCCCAAGATATAGAGAACAATGTAGATGCTGGAACTGTCCTTTGTAGACACTGGAAGTTTTGCTAATGACCATTCCTGGTTTTGGAGTTCAGAATATAGTTTTGCTGTATGTCTTGCCCTACTGGAAAGAAAATAGCGTCTTTCCTCTTGTTTGTCCTTGGTAGGAAGAGGGTTGCTTTTGTCTTAGAAATGGTTAGCATCTAACTCAAGCATCTGAGCATAAAATCCAATTTCCTCTTCTGTCATGTCTTAGATGGGGCTTTTGTGTTTGTTTGAAGATTATGGAACTCTTTTCAGCTCAAATATTTTAATTATTTTGTTGTTTATTTTTATTTCTGATTTAGCCTCTCATTTCTTGCCTATGGCAAACAACTTGGGCTGCTGTGACATCTGACTCTTTGCAGCTAATACAGTGACAAGTTGCCTTCCTTGTCTTAAATTAACCTGGATTTTAGCTCTCTATTAGTGACTTTGTTGTGTCTGCCAATGATGTAGTCTCTTGTCTCTTTGTGTTTATGTTAACCACTAAGAAAAGAAACCCCTCCAAACCTGTTGGCTTAAATCCCGTACTCATATTTCAAGGAATAATCTGCAAAATTTCAGAAGGTTTGGCTCTCCCAGAACCCTGGAGAATTCTAGGATTTGGGGAATTTAGATCTAATATATAAATTTACTGATACTAAACTGTCTACAGAAAAGTTGAACCCTGAAGTTGCATCTTCTCTCCAATGAAGAAACGCACCAGAAATAGAATCACAGGAGTGATATTGCAGAATGCTTAGTCTTGTCTTGTCACTCCAGTGTCAGTGTGCTGACCCAAATGCTAAGCAACCAACTAAATGATGTCAATCACGATGCTGCCATCCTGCAAGAAGACAAAAATCAATTTATTTCATTTGCTCTGTTATATGCCAAATGGTTGGCTATAGCTTTTGTTCTTTCTCTCCCCATCATTTTCTGGCTCTCTGTGGCATTATGAAAAGCAAATTTACATAGCTAGTGAACAACAACAGATTTGTGAATCTGCCCATGCTTCACATTATTAGCAAGAAAGTTACTTTGGGACTTATTCTAGAATGTCTTTCACAGAAAACAATGTTTTGCTGGAATTATATGTGAATGAATAATAGCTGACTCATGCTTACACTGACTGTTTCTCAGCTGTGTTTCTTGTTTTACTTCAGGTAGTAACACTTCTGCTGCTACGCTGTTCTATTCGTTGAACAACTCTCACAGAGTTTGGTCTTGACATGATTTCACTTTAGTGAGCTTTAATGAAGAGCAAATGCTGTTATGCCTTTTGAATGCAAAACGTGAATGGCAGGATTCTAGCTTAAAGTGTATTTTAACTTGAGTTGGTGTGTAGGAAAACTGTGTGAGGGTAGTGACATAATTTCTCCTATTTTGGTATACTTTCTTAACTTCTGTATGTGTAAATACTAAAGGAATGTTTTCACTGTAATCATCACCTTGGAAGAGATTATAAACATTAATTTTACTGATGCAACAGTTTAAAAAATATAGCTTCAGCATCATATTTGAAATTTTCTTTATCCATGTTATGCTAATCAGGAATGCTAGCTCATCTCATTTGGGGAGTGTCAGCTTCTTACCAGCTTTTTTTTGTGATATGGGCCTGGTCTAATTCATTGTGTAAATGGATTGTAACTGCTCTGAAGGTTTTCTTGGTGGGTCCTTTGCACTTCACTTCTTTTGCTTCCTTTATAAAATTAGTGGATCATGGGTATTTTCTATGGAAGACATGTAACTTTACATTGTGGTTTCACATGCTTCTCTGCAGATGTATAACTATATCCTGTGTCTTTGTAGAATCTCGCATTTGTGATCACTTTTATTAGACTAGCATAGGAAATGAAATAATATAATGAGCCAGTACTCAAGAATATAAAACTGTTGACATTGACATTAAGTGTTTAATTTGGAAAACAGTCATATTCTTGATTTTTTTTATAACTACAGTTTTGTGGGCAAGATGATTTCAGGTGAGAGTTTGTGTAATGACATAGTGTGAGTATAAGATTCCTCATTTAGACATTTCATACCCTGCCTAGATGGACATATTATGAAGGTAAATATCTACGTGGTAATATTGTGCATACAGCCACATAATCGCAGACACCTGTAACATAAGAGTACCAAAGCAAAGGTAAAATTAAAAAAAATATTCTGTAGTTCTTCTTATGTCTCATTAAAAAGGCTGGAAACCAATGTCTGCTCTCTTCTTGCAAAATACATACTGTGCAAGTGAATTTATATTCTGAGCAAGAAATGCCTCTCGCCACATGAACTTCCAGGCTAATGGCCTCAGCAAATTGGATATAGAAATTTTTTTCCTGTAATAGTAATAACATTTACAGAGATGAAATTGTCAAGATAGCTATTAATACCCCAAATTAAATGTTACTTGTAGTCTTTGACACGCTGAAGATAGTTCTTGATCTATCCTTCGGGAAATCCATACAAAATCTTTCGCCTTGTTGATGTCTGCAGGGTTGCAGCAAGGTTGCACGCTTCTTTCTCTTGCTCACTTTAGCTGGTCTTTAGCAGTTGGAAATTTCTGATAGCACTATGAAAAAAAAATTGCTATGTGCTTCTTAAGCTAATGCAATAACATCCTGAATTTGGGCTTTATTCACATGTGTTAATTAGGCCCAATTCAGGGCATTTATTTGGGAGCTGCTGACAAGGAGATGTGGCAGAAACTGGCATGTTTAATATTGGAAAAAGAAACATGGCTTATAGTTAGATATATGTGGGAATGAAAACCCTGAATTCTGGGGGTTTTTTCCCCCCCATTCAGTAGATGGGTTTTAAAGAGTCATGCACTGAAGCCATCTGTAAGCATATTCAGCAACACTCATTACTAACTGACCTGAATTTTAGCTGATAGAGGCATATGCATGCAGATGTTTAGATGTCTGTGAAGTTCACCAATGAAAAAAAAGGATCTATCTATGATATTGTCAGTATTTAGGAGACCATTGTGGCACCTAGTTCCCCTCAAAATACCTGGACTGAAAATTCCTGTGGAAGTTTTACCCACTGATGGGTGAGTCACTGGCGAGACTTCTCCTTCACTGAAGGGACTGTGCTAATGAAATGGGGAGGAGAAATAAAATCTCTGTAGCAGCAGGTCAGTCAACTGCCTTCTGCTTGAAGCAAAAAAAAAACTAGACAGCTTAAATTTTTCAGTAACTGTTATCATCTGCCTCTGTCTCTCTCATGTATTAGAGGTGGTCTGGAGGCTTCTGATAGCAGATCTAGTTTAAATCTTTACTTGAACCTAAAGTCAAATGTTAATTGATGTTTGAACACTTTTAATTATTTGGTCTGTCACATCAGTTTCAAAAGAGGTGCTGCCCTAAGGAATGCAGCTCTTTTTTGTTGATTAACTGGGGGGACTTGAATTTTTAAAGGAGAACCTTTATTTGATGGAAATTTGTCTCCATTTGCAAGCCTATGTTGTATCTGCTTCTGAAAGAATATGAAAGCCAAGCAAAAGTTTGAGGTTGGGCTGTGGGGTTTTTTGGTTTGTTTGGGGTTTTTTTTGATGTAATGCTAAAGAATTAATGTATGATGCCTGGAAGGGAGCTGTATACACACAATGCAATTCAAATGGTGTTGACATTCAGCATTAGTTCATAGCTTCAGTGCTGAATCTGAGTTCTAGAAATGTGTGTGTGTACATTTAGCAGTGTGTCTTTGCAGGAGAACTTGCAGAACCAGGTCCTTGAACATTGTGAGAATCTCAAGACGTGAGCCAGATAAAATTGTACGTTTCCAGACAACGTTAATGAAAATGTTAAATAATTCACACAGATCATTGCCTAGAAAATACTTAGAATAGTTTTTTGTGAAATTTATTCTTGGTTTTGCGATGCACCCACTACCATCTTTGAAAATTGTAATTTAAAATGTATAATTCAGTAATGCTTATAGGAGTTATTACCCCAAATTAATACATTGGCATTTTAGAATGTTCTGTGTTAAACTTTAATGCCTTTTTTATTAAAGTAATTTCAGAAAAAAAATAATCCTGCTCTTTTAGAGATCTTCATATCTGCTATTCTCAA
Source organism: Zapornia atra (assembly GCA_013400835.1). Lineage (NCBI taxonomy): Eukaryota > Metazoa > Chordata > Aves > Gruiformes > Rallidae > Zapornia > Zapornia atra. The sequence goes on from VZTU01013794.1 coordinate 17,461, forward strand.
ATGAATAATTGAATATGATGCAAAAAGTTGTGATATTTTTTCTTGTGAAAATAAATGATTATTTAAATCATCATATAGCAATGCCCTACCAATTTGAAAAGTGTCACTAGTTTGAAAAGCCTGAGGACTTTTATTGTATGTGTCTGGGGTGGTGGAGAATGGCTATCAGTGTGTACTGCATTTATTACTGTAAATTTAATTTCTACTTGACAGCTCTTGGAACTTAACTCTCATTTGCCCTAATGTAAGTAAGGAGTCACTCTACTGACAGCGGTATGAAAATGTCTTCAGTTTAATTGCTGAAATGCTCTTAAGCTGATTTGTTTCCACAGAGCAGGAGGAAAGCCATGCTAGTTAAGTTAGCACAACTCTTGGTTATAAGCCAAGACCCAGGTATGAGTATGTGCAGAAATTGAACTGTTTTCTGCTGGTTGTGTTTGAACCACTGACAACCTCTGTGCAAAGTGTTATTTCAGTTTTGACTGGCTTATTTTAAATTTCAGAACTGTAGATTTGAAATAGAATTACTTAAAGGCAACCAATTAAAGCATCAAAGGCCAACCACTTCCCTGGTTATATATGCCAGCAGCTCCAGGGAAGTCGTCTTTCCCCTCTGTGGTCCTTCTGAGACTGCATCTGAAGTATGGTGTCCAGTTTTGTTTTTCCCAATATAGGGTGCTGACTTATGGGAATGAGTCCATGGAAGGGCCATTAAAATGGCCAGGGAAGTGGAACACATAACATACCAGGACTGGGTTTGTTCAACCTAAAAAAGGGAAGGTTCAGGAGAGATCTTATTTGTGTCTACAACTGTCTGGAAGGTGCCAAGAAGATGGACCCACATTCCTCTTGGTGGTGCATAGTGGTAGGATGACATACAAAGGAGAAAAGCTGAAATATGGGAAACACTAATTAGATAAGGATATAATGTTTTACCACAAGGGTGATTAAATGCAGGAATGGGTTGCCTGGAAGATTGCAGAATCTTCACCATGGATGTTTTTGAGTCTTGGTGGGACACAGCCTGAGCAACCTTGGCTAATGAGACCTACTTTGAGCATGTGTTTGGACCAGATACCTCAAGACTATATTATTCTGTATTTCTATGAAAACATGCTACTTGGAAATCAAATAAGTATCCATACTGTGCTTTGGCTTCACTTAAAACTATTGTAAGTTTATGTGTAGATGTGTATTAACTTATCTCCCCCCCGCCCCAGTTTATCAAGCTGGAAGCTAATAAGAAGGTAACAACTGCTTGCCAGCTAGTTAGCAGGAATGGAGACTTGAAGGGCTTTCTGTCCATTAAAATATCATACTCCAACAAGATTTTTCAGTTTAGTGACCCAAACTGATCCAAGTGAACAAGGAGGTGGGCAGCAGAGAAGTAATTTAGAAAAATAAAAGCATGGAATATAGATGTTTCCAACTTTATTAACATAGCATGTGTGATTCCTATGAAAACCTGAATAAGGCCTGGAGACAAAGGGTAAATTGCTGGCATATGAACTTTTCTTAGAATGTGTGATTGATGCAATGTTGTATCAATGTCAAAAATGTTTCACTTGCTTATGGATCACATCAGCCTGGAAGGCATGTAAGAAGTAAGAGCAGGGCTGTGAATTCAGGCAGTAGGTAAAGGGCGCTGTCCTGTTTGCTGCATTGGCATTTCATATCTAGGATCCCAATTCTAGGATCGGTGTGATTAATAAGGAGTTTTGTCTCACTAAAGATGTATTTCTAAATCTATATGGTGACCCTGGGATCTCACAGCCTCTGGGATTTACAGGAGATGGTAAGAGTGGGAGTCCTGCTTGGGCAGCCCCATGTGTCTTCAGGCTGCCAGGCTAAGGCAGGGAGTCATGTCACTCCCTGTCCTCGCTGCAGTTCTGCTACTGTCCAGAGCCGGCCTGATGAGGCTATTTCATCACCACTGACTGGACTTGCTCCTGGTCTGTCTTCTACTGATCCTCACTGAGATGGCACTGTCCTTCTGATCCACGGTGTGGGATTTAAGACCATCAGGGAAAACACTCGCTTCTGGATTTCTCTGGCATCCAAGTAGCTGCTTCTATTCCACACACGGCTCCCAGTCAATTTGACATAGCTTCTCATTGGCAATATTTGTATCATTAGTGGGACTGGTGTGATGTGGTTCACTGTAAAGAGTTTTTGGTCCTCTTCCTCATGTCTGGACCATCCTGAAGTTTCAGCATCAAGAGGAATGATTCTGCCTTTCCCTTTTCTCATTTTCAGTCTAGTTTGAATGAGTTGTCTCCTATAGAAACCAGGAAATTGGTATACCCCACATAGCTTTGGTAGCAGTACCACTATCACTTTTGTGTGGACACTGTCCTGGTCCTCTCCTCAATATCCTAATCAGGTTCCGTGAGCTTTGGACTTTACTCTTCTTCAGGCAGTACAAGAATTTCTAGTTTATAGTCTTTTGTTGGATGACCAACATGTGTTCAAAGATTTATTTTCAGAGGGTGTCTAGATCGCTATAGTTGATCCTGCAGCTGCATCTTGTAGAAGCAAATAGCCATGTAAACCGACATAGCATTTACCTGTGACTCCTTGCCCATTGAGGAGGATATCACAGATCATGGATCAGAAAGAAGATCCTTCATTCAATTTTCTGAGGTAGATGTGAGTAAGCATTTTCTCATTTGGACTGTGAACTCTACACAGATATACATTAGATGTTATGTCATTGGTCATTTCTGTGGAGGTGGGGTGTGCTGACTAGTTATTAGCAATACATATCCACACATACATGCATGAAAAAGCTTTGAAAATACTGGACATGTCACTTAATGTCTTGATATATTTTGATGATCAACTGTATTTTGACAATACTTTATGCTGGGTTTTTTATGTTGGTTTTTGGTTTTGTTTTCTTCTGTTGCCTTGCCAAGATCCAGGGCCAACTTTGTTTGATGTGAGATGACATTTAATTAAAAATTCTGTAAGAATTTTCATTCTTCCAGAGTTTTCTGTGAGTTGATTTCCTGTTTATTTTCACATCAGGACAGAGGTAAGCATTCCTTCTCTAATGAGAAGGATGATATTATAACCAGGAAAAGCAAAAAAACAAATGAGTGATAACAGAAAATGAATCAGTTTGTGGTGTAAATTAAACCTTTGGAATATTGCTGACCTTTATCTCGCTGTAACAAAGGCAGAAAGCAGCAGGCACTATATGACTCATTTCACCTCCCAGAGCATGACTGTGTTTTTCCCGTGAGGGCTCAGAGAAGGGGAGAGGGAGCATTAATGCACAAGCACTCTGCCTGATCATGGAGCAGTGTGCAGGATAGGCAGCTCCTGCCTTACAACTGGTGTTGCTTCACATAAGTCACATAAGAATGCTAATTACATTCCTTAGATGACTAATTTAACGATAAGCTCTCGTGAGAGCAGGAAAAATTGCTGCTGGCAATGATGAGCTTGAAAGCTCAGTAACTGGGAATCTTTGCCACAAATTTTTCTGTACCCAAGGTCTGAGCAGCAAAGACACTTGGACAAATGTCGGAGGGTGCTGTATTTTAAAAATGGTCTCTTTTTACTCCTTTCATTTTCCTTGTTGCAGAAATCCAGCGCAATGAAGCAACAGGTAGAATTTATTGCCCTTAAATCAGCAGATTTATTCCTGTACTCCTGAAATCAGCTTTAACTTTGTGCTTAGATTTGTATTATTTCACTGTCAGTCCATGAAAACGTCACTAGTAGGAGATGAGACGGTAGAAGCCTAATCAGAGTTGTAGAGGTTGGAAGGGACCTCCAGAGATCGAGTCCAACCCCCCTGCCAAAGCAGGTTCCCTAGGACAGGTCGCAAAGACAGGCGTCCAGAAGGGTCTTGAATATCTCCAGAGAAGGAGACTCCACAACCCCCCTGGGCAGCCTGTGCCAGGGCTCTGTCACCCTCACCCTGAAAAAGTTCTTGTGCTTATTGGTGCGGAACTTCCTGTGCTCCAACTGGAGGCCATTGCCCCTTGTCCTGTTCCCACAGACAGTTGAAAAGAGGCTGGATATTTCCCCCCTCTGCCTCAAACTTGAGATATTTATAAACACTAATCAGATTCCCTTTTAGCCGTCTCAAGGCTCAACAGCCCCAGTTCACTCGGCCTTCCCTCATAGGGAAGATGATCCAGGCCCTTAATCATCTTTGTAGCACTTCCTGGACTCTCTCCAGGAAAAATGCAGTGCAGTGGAAGCTTAAAGGAAGGAAAGGAAATGTCACTGGTGCTGATGGTAGTGTCCTGGAAATGTCTTCGTTCCCTTTCCTGTGCAGAATGCATTCAGATAAATGCTCCTGGAAGTGAGCGCTTCCCAGAATGTGCTTAGCTGATGTTGGGAGAGATTTGCTTTTCTTTGTAGGCCAGAAGAATGGCAGTCATTGTATCTCATGCTTTTGTTAGCAATAGTTCAACTGACTGATTTAAATAGTAACAGATCAAAATTCTGCCAGTGTTGTCCTAATAATCTTTTGTTTCTTTCTTAGTTTCTTACACTTTCCCCACTAAAGAATAAAATACAGAGTAGTTTTGCTGTTCTTTTTTTTCCCTGAAATGTGAAGACGACCAGTGAATTAGGAGTAAGCATTTTGACTACTGAGTCAGAGGGCCCCTCTTGCAGGCTTTGGACTAACGCTCAGCCAAATCCCAGCTCAGTTCCTGAACCTGGCTCTGAGACACTGTCAGATTTAATCTGAATTTTCCAGAGCTGTGACTGCATCCAGAATTCTAATCTGCATTATGTCTAGATGGAGTTTATTAGTCTACTACCTTGTGCTACAGGTTCTTGAAGTATTCAAATATTCTCTTGAAAATGTTTGGATAAACTAATAAGATACTGTTGGATTTTTTGTTTGTTTGGCTTTGGGTATTTCTTGAGAAAAAGGCTGAAATGCTTTCTCAAAAGTTTCGAAGCATTTCAGATTCAAACGTATTTCTGGAGATATTCAAGACTCGTCTGGACGCCGACCTGTGTAATATAAGATAGGGAACCTGCTTTGGCAGGGGGGTTTGGGCCCGATGATCTCTCGAGGTCCCTTCCAACCCCTACGATTCTGTGATTCTGTGATATTTAGATTGGACATCTGCCAGTTGTTCTGAAGTTGATTGCATTTAGCACTCATAATTTGTTCTTAAATAACTGCCCCACATCACTTCTAACAAAAGACTTAATAGGTTTACTTCGTATTCTATTGTCTGCCTAAGCAGGGGTAAAGTAGAAAAAGTTTGCCAGTTTAGGAACTCTATCTGGACCTTTAAAGTAATGAAAAAATGCTTTTCTCACCCTCCCATTGTGAAGTTACTTGATGTGAAGGTACACGTTTGGAAGTGTACCCAAGAGATGGAATCTCTGTGTGACAATACCTTTGATTTTTACCCTAATAGTATTTTCAAAAAAATCTTAATTTCATGATGAAGGAACTTACAGCATCCCTCCCAATTTACACATTCAGTAAGGGACCTCAACTTCAGAAGCAAATTAAGTTCTTTTATCATAATTACTATCATAATTACTAGTATATATATCCTGTAGACATCGAAGCAGATGGATAACTTGTATGGAGTTCTGCTGAAAAGAGGGAAATTACTTATGCACAGGTATGTACAAAGGTGGATCCAACTTAATGATGAATCACTATAACATATGGTGCACGTGTTGATCAGATTGTACTGGTGCAGTATAATCATGCCAATATTTTAAACACATTTATATTTTTTTTGCTTTTTTCTATTTGTTTTGGCTACAGTCTTAAAGCATTTGGGAAAATAATAACCTCCACAGTAGGTAGCAAAAAGTCTGATTAATCCAGGATGCTATTTTGCTCTAAAACGAGTATGGGATGCTTAACGAGAGAGAAAAATTAGGCAAGTATGGAGAATCATATTCTTCTATATATTTGTCATTAGGTAAAGAAATGTATTTTTCATCTTCATTGTTTTGTGTTTTGAAAGAGGACATGATGATGATAAACAGTGTTTTGATTAGATCTGTAGATGATTTTTTCTTCTCTTTTCTGTCTGATTTGTGTCTGGACAAATGTTATGAGTCAATTTTCCTGGTAAGTTTGTTACCTTTCTTTGTCATGCTTTGGAAAGACTGCATTTTGTGCATGGAGTAATTTCAGGACTGCTTTGAGTTCCTTTAGTCCTGTATTTACAAACTATGCGTGATGATAAACTGTATGGATAAGAAAGCAACAGAATAATCAGTGAGGAATTAAAAATAAACCAACTCTTTGTGTGTCTATATTTATATATGTATATATATATAATATATATTTGTGTATGTGTGTATATATATATGTTGTACTTGAGGGTTCATTTGTTGCTTTTTTTTCCCCACAAAATTATCAGCATGGTACTAAAGACCAAATATCTAGTCCACAGCAGAGCTCTTTATTTCTGTCATGGTGCTAAGGGCATCAGAGATAAAACCTTGGCAAATTAGCAATCTGGTACCTATGTGCTATGCTTTCTTGGGATCAGATATTGGAAATGTGTCTCTCTGTATTTATCATCAGAAAAGAGGGGAAGGAACCATTTCTTGATCCTTTGGGACAATTTTCTCCACAGCCACACAAAATCATCCCTTTCCTCTTGCATTCTTCTAACACAGACAGCACATTAGTCGTATCTGGTGAGATAACTAGATTTTTTTTTCTTTCCCTGAGTGCAGAAGATATTGACCTTGAGTTTTTATCTGTTTTTCAGAAATTCATGCCTCTGAGAAGAATAGGCCATTGTGAATTACGGTAGGAAAAAAAAACCTAAGGCTGAAACGTTCATAAATAGGATATTTTGTTAGAAAAATGAAATCAAACAGAAGTGATCTAAAAGTGAAGCCTCCCGAAAAGGCCAAACCCTCTACTTACTGCTAGAGAAGAGATACGCAGTTGTCGGAGCTGCTGTCCCCAGTAGTGCACAGCTTCAGCTCTCTCGTTCTCAGAAACCCACCCCCAGCTGTCTCTAGTAGCTACTCCAGTTGCCCTCAGTTTATTTCAGTGTGATCTGATGTGCATATGTATTTGTATTTTGCCATGTCTTATACTGAATTTTGGGCAAGAGAAAATTTCTAAACCGTCTGTCATAAAAAACTAACTGCTTTGTGGCAGTTTTAAACGGCATTCAGTGAAATATCCCACATCACAAGAGCAGTAAGGGCTTACTTATTTCCTCAGATGAAATTTAATAGTGTTTCTTCCTACTTGCTGTCATATAACATTGTATGCTGTTCTATGCATGTTCTGCAAGATGAAGTTCATGATTCCCTACAAAATTGCTTGGTTTCCCTTAAAATCAGGCAAGAGGTTACAAAGCCTCATTCAGTTGACTCAAGTGTTGATAGTCCTTGATACCAAAGGGTAATGTTTTGTGTGTTACACCACCACAGTTGACATTGGTTCTTCACCACATGAAAGAAAAAGGATGATGTGGCATGTTTTATTTTTCTCTCTAAAATAACTGTTATGGATTGCTGAGGTCTGGGAGGCAACGAGAATTAGAAGTAGCTGTTGTCCCTCCCATTTCACACAGGTACACAATTACCCCTGAAGTCTGGAGTCCTGTCTTGTCCCAACTACCAGCCAGGAGAATACTGTCAGAATACAAAATATAAACTCTTACAAGTGTGTGACAATAATAATCCAGCAGCATGACTCTACTGAAACGGTGCGGTATAGAGGAACAATGCAAGAAGGTGCCCTTTTTGAGTGAATAGCAGCCACTGATATTCCCCAAACATCTCATTTAGAAGAACTAGCTCATCTTACCTCTGGGTATATAGTGTCAAGCAATAGTTGAAATCTGCTTTTGAAAGTTGCTATTGAACATTATCAACAGCAAATGGGTGTAACACAACACAAGAAGATAGCTATCTGAAGAACTGGTGACAGCTGTTTTTTGTTCTGATCACCCTAAGGTGCTGTTGAACAAGTTTATTACCCATTTTAATGACAAAATATAAACTCTTACAAGTGTGTGACAATAATAATCCAGCAGCATGACTCTACTGAAACGGTGCGGTATAGAGGAACAATGCAAGAAGGTGCCCTTTTTGAGTAGTACAATGTGAACATCACATCCTATGCTCATCTGTGTCTAAAAGCTGTGTGAGTGAAATTTTAATGCTACTGAAATCAAAGGCAAAACTCCTTCTGATGTTGCTGGGTTAGGGTTCGAGCAGTCCTAATCATGTTACAAAGAGCCACGGGAATGTTCTCTCTTCTGAACCTTCTGATAGAAGCAGCAAGGTGCAGTGGAAAGGGAACAAATGGGGAATTGTATCCAAAAGCACCATAGCAGCCAACGTCTTTGTAATTGGAGGAACCAGAGAAAACGTGGAAGGTGGGATGTCAGCTGCTTACATTGGGAAAATGATGAGCTCAGACTTAAGGCCAGTTATGACTCTGCATAACCTTCTCGTATCAGCTGCAGCAGAAAGTTAGACTGAAGTGGGCCATCTAAGGTCTCTTTTTTTTTGGTTGACTTGTGACAATCTAGTTAGAAGAAACAGAGCTGTGGCACCGCTCTGATGCTCCTCAGACAACCGGTATGCTTCAGAGCATCTGCCTAAATACTGAGGACAGGACTATACTTCCCTAACTTAAGATGCTTGGGTGAGCTAGTTACCCAGTCTCCCTATGGTTCTTGGAGGGAAGAATGCAGCAGTGGGGTGTGACTTGTGGTCAGGTGTGTGCCTTAGGATGAGCTAAGCTGTACTTCAATGTGTCTGGCTATAAAAGTGCTCCAGGCAGCTAGCTCTGATGCAGTTGTCTGCTCAGTAAACATCTAAAGGTGAGTGAGAACGAATCGTACCCTTAAGACTGACTCAGATCCATTTCTAAATGCTTACTGTGACCTTGTATTTCTGTTTTACCCTGATTTTTGCTGATCAGACCAGTGTATTACAACAGAGTGTGAGTGTATTACACATTAACTTTGGAAGCAGCCAGAAACACAACATAACTCTTGTGTATTTTAGTTTTCTTATTCCACTGTGATTTGAATAAAACAGGAACTAAGGTGACTTACAATATTTCAGTCTCCACTTACATTGTTGTAATACTCGAAATACTTCTAAGATTAGCATAGTAAGGATGATTGTACTGAGGATTACCATCCCAGGAATTGCACTGCATGATTGGATATTAATCACCACTACTTAGTGATATCTTAAGACCCTTCTGAGTTCATTCTTTCCTACAACCCAGCTTGCCGACATCTTTTAACTTAGTAACAATAGATGTTCTGTTGCATTATTCAGGTGATTAATGAAAATCTCCAACAGTCTGGTTCCACACAGAGCAGTGTAATGTGACTTAGTTTTGCACCTTTTGTAGCTTTTAACCTCTGTTTCCTAGCTTCCTTACAAAAATGCTGCATGAGATCATGCCAAAATCTTTATAATTTATAAATTATACTGCCTTTCCATTATTCACAGGAGATATGATTCTGCCAAAGATGCACATTACTTTGGTTAGATGTGACTAATTCATCAGGAACCTGTCTTAGATACCATTTATTTTTTTTCTGCTATCTTTGTACTCCTCTATTTTTTTATTCTAGTACTTCTCTCAGAATTGATCTTAACTGAAAGTTCCCCAAATGTTTTTTTCCACCCTTTTTAATGATATATATGACTCATGGGATTTTTTTCTAATAATTTTCTATTTTGTTTTCCCCTAAAATCCTACAGATAGTAATGTAATTGTTGTGAGACTACTTCAGCTGGGTCTTTAAGTATTTTTACGTGAAATTCATTCAAACTCAGCAGTTCAGGAGTCTTTAATTAACCTGAACTATTTCTTCTCTTTTTTATGTTTTATTCCTATGCTATTAATATAATCTCAACTAAAAGTGTGTGATTATCACAGCTAATGTCTTTTTTCCTTATACCTTAGTAAAGTTTTTTCCTTTCTGGTGCCATATCAGTGTCAGTAGTTTTCTGTCTTGAGTAATAGGCCCATGTTATAACTCTTTTTGTTACAAGAATAAAGTTTTTTCTTGTTAGCCTAGGTACCCTCTTCTCGTTGCATCATATTTTGTCTTGGTCTTTTTTTTTTTTCTTTCTTATATATTTGTGCTATTCTTTCATATTTATTCATATTGATCAACTTGGGGTTTTTTACTTTTCCTATTCTTCCTTTTCAAGTTTGATGTCAGTAAGCCACAGAAGTCTGCTGCCTTTATGCTGGCTGTTCTGTTTCACCATTATTCCTTTTTTCTCTCCTAAACACTGTGAATGTCAGTGTTTCATGCCTACTCTCAACCAGATTGCTTTCCCAGTCAGTTTTGCTCCCTTGACTAGAAACAAATCTGCAAGAGTTTTCTAGGTGATTTCTTCCCACTTCCATACTTAACAAACCCAGAACTTCCTGGGCACTTAGCATTCTGCTCCATTCCTTTCCTAACCAATTAAAACCCTTCCCATTTCTACCTGATCTAGTGATTTGCTCACCAGAAGTCTGCTATTGGTTTCCTTCTGTAACCATCACTCAGCAAGTTTCAGAGCTTAACAGCACAGACTTGAATGCAAGTTTAAACACCCTTGACATACCGGAAAATGTATCCTCCTATGTTCCTCTTCATGCTTGCCCTGATCTCACTGGAGAAATATGGATGAAAAGTAACAGTGCAAATTTATTCTCTCAGGCAAGAATACTAAACTGTGTGAATACCAAAAGGGGAAACGATGGTGTAGCAGTTGGGCAGATATGCTGGAGAGAACATGACAGTATTCTGCCCCATGGCATCTTTGCCAAGGAGTTTCCTGGGAGCTTGGCATCTTAATTTCAGGTTCGACCTAAAACCATGGCTCAACATGCCTGCGTCCATTTTCTTAAAGTTCAGGTTTTCATAGAAATCATGTTTGATCGAACCTAAAACATTTGGGAGTCACTCTGAAATCTCTTTTATGCTTTTAGTGACTGACATTGTACTAGCCCAGCACATCTTCAATTATCAATTAAAAATCTGTTATGTTTTTGTCTGTTCCAAATAGCAGAACTTGAGAAGGAAGATTAAAACTGAGAAGGAAAGAACTGGCATATGGGATCCCCGTGTCTCTTGTAAGGCACAGAATTGCCATGACAATACAACTATTTTTGTATTAGTTTGTATAACTTTGCTCCTCTCATGGAATACTTTTTCACAGACTTTAACGGTTTACAAATCAATTGAATTACTCTGAAAATTAGCTGTCAATCTTACCAAGTATTTCAGAATTTAGGCTTTTATATTAAATGTATTTTAGAAGAAGGGGAATATTTGAATGGATGAGAGCCTTAGGATTGATAACATTTACATATTATCTCAATACATATTTAAACATTAAAGTAGAGTTTGGATGGGGCACATATATAATCTTATAAAACATCGAAGTAAAGTCTGAGTCAGAAAAAGAACAGCTGAGTAAACATTTATCAGTTTTAAATACATTCTTGCAAGACAAATGTCACTTATTTTAGAGATATCCACCAGTACCATAATACTATCTCACCATTCTGTACTCTTAAGGATGATGTGATTACTGCTTTGGCCTTCAAAAACCACAGAGGCTTTGAAGAGACATTCATATCTCTATAACTTTACAGGGCAGAGGAAATAAGTGCACAGGGAACAGAGAATAAAAGTATTGACTGTGTGCAAGTCATCTGTAAATTCTAGCATGTAAACAAAATCTAGCATTCTTAAGATTTTTTTAAAAAAAGGTTTAATGGTGACAAGCCATGCCAACCCTTTTGACAACTTTTTCAGTGTGCACAGTGGCTGTTTTGTATAGCAACTTTATTTATATATGCTTGATCACCACCTATCATTATAATGCTACTTTGTATCTCTTTGAGTTTGGGATAGACTATATGCATTTTTCCCTAGCAAAAATATGCATATCAATTAACAGAATATCTTGGCATTGCCTAGTTTGCAATCTGAACGTGTCTCTGAGGAATCCCAGGTCTCATACTCTGCTCATTTTGAGAACAGTCTCAGATATGTTGTACTTTCTCATTTCTCCATGACCTCCATCCATATTATACATCTGCACCATATGGAATGATGGAACAGAAATTGTGCAAGAATCTAAACACCAGAATCAAATTAATCAGAAGAGTCTTTAGGTGCTGAGGGAAGAAGGTTGAAAAGTAATATGGTTGCTGTCTTAGACCCAAGCAAAAGAGGCCTGAGGCATAGTTCAGAGGCATCAATATCATTTGAAAAAGAAAGATTTCAGGTTACTTTTGCCTACTATACACGTGAGATGTGTGAGGGCACTAATAGACCTTAATGGCCCTAACCAGCCTTACCTGGGTCTTCACTTTAATGATGGCTGGAGACTGAGCCAGCCTCTGCAGGCAGCTATGAGAATCTGATGTCTTATTCAGCTTTTTAAAGCAGTTTTAGGGTGACTGTACTTATGCAGTTGTGTCTAAGGATGTTTTTTTGGGTTTCTAGCATGTTAATCTGTTGGTGGCTGACCATACAAGTCAATTCATGAAGCTGGCTGTGAAACCTGAATCTCTACAATTGCTGGGAACTGCTGGTTTCCAACACATACACCTATTTTTTTAATTCAGTGCTGATGTCTTTGCTGGAGTTCATAATATCACTGTATATATGAAGGTAACTTATTGTTTCCTAAAAGTAGTCTATTTCTTTCTGAATGGCAGTATGGTTGATTTAAATGATTCATTTTACCAGTTACTTTCAGTTTTTCTTTGCACTTTCTAAAACTGCATTTGCCTAGATGAGAAAGAGTCAGCTCCTTCTAGTACTATACAGAATTTGGAAAGAAGTGGGCACGTGTAAACTTATATACTTTGGGAGCACATGGTAGCATTTTACAAGCTATTTTGATGCTCTAGGCAGTCTTCATTGAGATTTCCAAGAAATTAGTAGCTTAAGGCTGTAAACTATCATCAACTGCTGTTGCAATGTCACATGATATTTTGCATTTACTGTACTATAACATGAAAATGTGAACATTACTTATCCAACTGGGCTTGCAAAAGTCACTGAAGGTGACATTACATTGCTTGTAAAGCTCCTCAGCAATTATGGATCACAATGAAGTGTTTCAAATCTGAAAAGATACTGGCTCAGCATTTTTGCTATTGTAGTTCTATGTAGTTACAAAGTTTAATAATACTCAGAAAAAAGATAGACTGGGATGTTGTTTTGTTCCTATGAAAATCAAAGTTAACATTCCTCCACAAGTTCATTCCACCCCTATAAATGTGTGTGTCAGAGGTTTCTTCATCACGTGCTTTTACAAAACTGTAGTGGGACATGGTCTTAAGTGCAATATAGAAATTAATAACATTGCCTAAAACCTTATGATGTATTAAATTGATATTATTTTGTCTAATTGAGGCTGCCTTTCAGTATTGCAGTCCACTAACAAGATTTTAAAGAAATGTTAAATAAAGCATTCTTGGACTAATGCTGATTGTTGACAGGGTTGGTTTTGCTTCTTTGCTTGTTTGTTTTCTGATAAATAATACCTTATTTTTTGGTACCAGGCTTCTTTCTCTATTGCTTTTGTCTCCTAGTGCTGAAGTCATTTGCTATTTCTGGCCCAGGTCACAGGGTGATGACTTGCAATGATGAGGAAGGAATGTACTGTATGTACATTAAAGTTCTACAAAAGTAGCTACGTTTCAGCAATCACTGAAAAATGTATGTATTTGAAAGTTACAAAAAGCTTTGTTTACGGTGTGGGGCAGTTTTTTAATTGTTTATAGGAGACAGGATTGGAAGGCAAGTAGGCAAGCTTTTTTTTTTCTGATTTGAAAATAGCCTATAATGGCATCCCTTTAAGTCTCAGAAGCCCTCACCCTAATTTGTCCTCCTTGCTGCAAGATGAATATTTTGTGTTTGTGCTCACAGGCTACAGAACTGCATGGTTTAAAATGTTTTTTAATAATCTAGAATATTTTGGACATATGGAACATTGAATTTCTGTAACCAAGTCGGGTTGAGAAAGCAAATGAAAAGACATAAAGCTATTTTGACCTGTCTGAAGTATTTTTCACTAGGGTTTTTTTAAGGGCAATGCATCCTATTGTAAAGATAATAATCATCTTTGTAAGAAGGATGCTGAATTTTTCCATTAACAGCACAGGATAGAATAGGAGCTTCTTGTCTGAGTTGCCAAATACATTGCCATTCCGTGCCATGCAAGGGACTGTCACTTTTTCTAGAGCATTGATTGCCTGGTGGAGTGTGCTTTTACCACTCTCCACGCTAATGGGTATGACTAAAGGTTAGTACTTTCCCTCGTAGAGCCCCCTTGCTGGGGATCTCAAGAAGTGGTAATTATTTGTGGACAAAATTATCCCATACTAGTACCAGAACACTCTGAAGTTCACTAGGTGAGTACCATACCCTCCTGCTCACTCATCTCAGACCATTCCTTGGCATCTTTTAACTCTCATAACCTTACGTTGGGAACTCCATGTCAGTTCTTGTCTCTGTTTCCTTTCCTCCCAACAACTTGTCAAACTGTAAAAGGATAGGGACCTTTGCTAATGGTCTGGCAATTTTTTCTGAGGCATTGCCTTTTCTGTCAGTCAGCAATTTTTAAATGTCAGTTTGCGGTTGCAGTGGACTCTGGTGCTCTGGCTTCTCATTCTTCAAGTGATTATTATTTATTTTTCTTATTTGTTTTCCTGTAACCTCTTTCTACAGAAGGCTGGTGACAGATTGCTCACATCTAGCAATCTGGATGACTTTTCCAGTCATACTCCACCTAGATGATATGTTTCTCCTGTAATACATCCAACACATATTGTTGCTATGTGCCAATCATAGCTTATTCTGGAGCTTCTGGAAGAATTTGTTACTGAAGGGTCCCTAACAGGTACAGAACAGCTACTTTAATTTAAAAGAAAAAAAAGTAAATATTTGTGTATAATATATATGCATAAATGTGTACTCTGTAAATACATTAAATAGATATGGCCCTTATCTATCCTTCAGCTCCATCATCTTAATTCAAAATATCTTGTAGAGTTCCTCCAAAAAAGCAAGGTTTCTGTCTGTTTAAAGTGTGATAGCATTGTGAGGACACGGGATTAACCAAACCTCTGTGTTGTCATTCTCCTTAGTTTAGAAATAACCATGGAACCACTCGATGATTTTTGTGGGAAGAACATTTAGAAATCTGCAAAACAGCTGCTTGCAGAACTGGTTTTGCTGAATGCTGAGGTTTGTACTATTTGCTGATGCTCTCTCAGGACAAAATTTGGGCATGCCTCTTGGGATTTCATTTTGCAAATCTACGTGAGAGCTGCTTCAGGTACAGTTGCCATTTTCCTAGCTACATAAACTCGAGGTTGGTTCATTTTGGACAAGTAAAGCACTCTTTTCAACCAGTCTATTAGTGAATTCTGGGACAGGATGATGAGGACACTGAGGACCTAAGTTTTACCTTCACTCCTGAAATGACTTTAGCTTTTATTACTGTGTTGCATATTGCAACCTGGCATATGATTTTCTTTACCATTTATTACAATACAATACTCTTCAACAAGTTTCAAAGCAGCAATACCTTAGCAAAGGGGAAACATACCCAAGTATATTAAAGTTAGGTGAAAGGAACCAATGAACTCATGTATGACCAAGTTACCTATCTGCTATGAGCTGACATTTGGAACAAGATGCATGACTTCTCTTACTTAAACCTTTATGTAACTATTGTGAGAATGAGCTGGAAACGTGAAAAGTTAATGTTGATGTATGGGTGCAATTGCAATACAGAGAAGAGAAAGGACTCACAGCTAGGTCCTGTAAAGCAGCTATGCAACTAGGATCAGGTCCACTAAATGTGTAGGCACATAATTAGGAATGCAGTACTATTTTTATGTACCACCTAGAGCCAGCCCACAGAAAACAGTGGCAAGAGGTGCTTATGTAGAGGCCTTGTGCGTTCCAGGACTTGGCCTCTCCTCTTGGGGATATGTCTGGGACTTGCAGTCCTGGTGCATTGGAAGGTGTTTGTCTCCAGTCTAATAAACAGCTGGGGAAACCAGTGTTCCTTTGGGAGAAAGTTTGAAAGAAGCTGACGTGTTTGGTTTGGTGTTTTGTTGTGGTTTTTTCCCTTTAAGTAATGAGAATACTTTCTCAGGATGTGGAAAACTTTGGTGCTTGCTGCACTTCTCAGGTGAAAGGAATCATACCTCTGTTTCTCATCTTAGTGATGTGTGCTTGTGGCCATGTTAGGCTTTAATAAGGAACTCTTTCCCTCCAGTTGTATTTCTACCAGCATGCAACAAGGAAGCTGGACTTCACTGGGCTTGAATGAGTGAATGAAGGAGCAACTAAACTATAATTGCATTTATCACACCTAACTTTATTTGCCAGTAAGTAGGTGTTTATTTTAGGCTGGTGTTGGTTAGCCCCTTCTAGTCCCCCCTGGCTGTGTTGGTTAGTTCCTCTTGACTACAGAGGGAACTTAAAGATCTCCATTAGGAGATGAATTCCATGATTGGTGTTCAGCTGGGAACGTATGGTCATCCTGTCCTGGCTTCCAGGTCAGCTTCTGCATCTTATCCAAGACCTCCTTAATACAAAATTCAACATAAAAAATCCTCAAGGCAGAGCTACCGTTGCATTTGTAGAGTTGTGATCTTATTAGTATACTCGGAGATGGGGACCATGCTAATCCTTCAGCAAGCTGAAGTAGGGGAACACCCGATTTCTGAATCCCATTCAAGGCATGGCATGAATGATGTACTAGCAAGGCTGCTGTATGAACCTGAACCACTTCTAGGCATGCAGTTGTTGTGCCAGGGCTTCAGATCAGAGGCTGCAATGCATGTAGTGTTTAGATGCTTTCCAGATGAAGTGGCCACTGAGTGGAAAGCAGAGAAAGCAGAATTAAGTTGCAGTCTGGGGTCTAGTTGCTTTCAGTTTTGCCCTAGTCCCATTTTATGCACTTTTTTATTATTTGATCTTCAGAAATACAGTTCTGCAGTAAGTAGATTTGTTTTTAAGAATTTCAGTTGCAGCTCCTTTCTGAAACATGTTCTTATTTCTTTGTCTGTGAATAGCTTTATCATTTTCAGTTTGGTTTTGTTTTCAAAGGGTGTGTTATACAGATATTTAAGGAAGCATTCCTTCTGTCTGTCTTAATTAAGACAGTAGTAAACAAGTGATCTTTAAATTGTTTTCTGTCATCTCAGGGTCACAGAGACTAGTGGACTCACTTGTTTGATTCTCCTGTTATCACCATTCTTATTTTCTGTTTTTTGCCTTCTAAGCAATGCTGTCATTCTCCACATTCTCTACTCATTTTATTCACATATATGAGGGGTTTTTTAAATTATTTGGTTATTATTTGCTTTTGAAGCTTTTAATTAAGGCTCTACTTCTGCATAGCTGTTTTTATAACTTTTTGCCTGGAAGGAACTATAGCTCATTTATTGTCAGTTTTTTACTGTGGGGGTTTTTTCTTGTGTTTTGTTTTGGTTTTTTTCCCCCCATTTCAGAAGGCGATTTCTCTGAAAAAACCAAAAAGGTATGTGTTTGCATGTATTGCTATTCACATTATTCAGTCTGACGGGCTATTGTATAACCAGTTATACCCTTATTGTTGGCTATAGATTAGATCCTTTTTGCATGTAGTTCCTCTGAATATATTTGGTGCAGTGAAATACTTTCTAATTGTGATGTGGAGTTTGACCCTTAATACTGTTTGTTCCATTCAGAAGGCTTCGATAATCTTATTTTTAACTAATTAAATTACTGAGAATTGTATGCCATCAGCAATTTTTCTGCCTTGATGTCTGGCCTCCTTTGTGTTACACACTATAGCTGCAATCACCAAAACAGCTAGAGATGATAGATGGGTAGAAGACCCTAGAAAAACTTTACCCTAAGGGAAATAGTTGTTGGATTTTTCTTTTCGTCTCATTTTCGGTATGTGTTGTGTTTGTTTTTAGTTTTGTTTTCTTCCTAGGGGGTATAACTGGTTATACAACGTGGACAGTATCTTGCCTTAGGCATGCTTTAGGTTTGAGAATGTGATTCTCATGTTTTCCTGAGCAGAAGGGCTTCTGATGGACAGTAGCTGACAGCCTAGTAGTAAATTCTAGCCCTGTTGTAAGGACAAGTGTTTTTGTGGAGAAGTGGCTGAGGACATAGAAGGTTTGTGGACATGACTTGTCTGACAAATACATTTAGTGTAGCTTTAAAAAAAATACATTTGGATATGTAAGTGAAGGCTCTCTGAAGCCAGGTCTAAGCTGCTTTCTAGATGTTATGCAAGATTTACCGCAGTGATTACTGAGCGTTTCCACAGAAGGGTAACAATTACCACTGCAGCCCTCACATTAGATGACATATACACAAGTAAAGAAATAATGGAAGAGACAAATAATCCTAATATGAACAATACCCACAGATTAAAATGTCTATGAGCAGCAAATAATGAGAGAAGTGAAAATGAGGTGCTAGATCTTTAACCGAAAGGATTCCCAGAATCCAGTTGATGAGTGGAGGAGAGCTGTGGAAGAGGACAGATGTCTGGAAGCTTGGGATGCAAAAGCAAAACACCTCAGCTGAGAGGTATTATTCCTGCTGGATACTGGTTCCTCTGTGCAGCTTGTGCCTTTCTTTTCCTCTGGCTGTACCTCTCTTACAGGAGCAATGTGTTTCTGATCACATTTACACCTGACAAATGACAGGGTGGATAAGAGTCAGAGCTGCAGGAAACAGCCCATTGCCTGCACCCTGCACAGAATCATAGGGGTTGGAAGGGACCTTGAGAGATCATCGGGTCCAACCCCCCTGCCAAAGAGGCTCCCTAGCTCATATTGCACAGATAGTTGTCCAGATGGATCTTCTATACAATTCTTAGTGGAAGAAGACTGGGAAAGAAGGAAATGGAGGACATAAGGGGATCACAGCCTCCTGTTCTGAGCCTGGCTTGCTAGATATGAAGGGATCAGTGGGTCTGTGTATGCTAACAGCCTTCCAAGGAAGGGCTGGGGAAAGGCCTGAGCTGGAAGCTGTGTATACCACTTCGGTGGCAGTCTACATAGACGTGCTGGCTACAAAAGCAGTTTCCTTCCTGCACAGTGCCAAAGATGAGTCTATGGCTCTGTCTTAAGAAATACCTGTGCTTTTGTTCAGTCTACTGAACAATGTGTTTTGATTCTCTTAGTGGTAATTGTTCGATTTCTTCCCAAATGGATCATTGAAGATCACTGCTGTGCTCTTTCAGACTTAGACATACTTCAGGGAAGCAGTTATTGCCTTGTGATGTTAAGGACAGGAAGACAGAGGAAAGTTTGGGTGTTTCCAGGGTTGGTTGTTTTTTGGTGTATTTTTGTTTAAAGCCTTAAGTTAATGGCAAATAGGTTTCAGCCTGGGAACAGATGCAAAGCTTCTAGATTTCAACAGCATTGAGTGCACAGTGTGTGCATAGTAGGAGAAAGAAATGGGAAAGGTGAAGCAGAGGAGGGGTTTGGAAAAATACTCTGTAGCTGAGAGGTATTAGTAAAACCAAGCACTAAAAATGTCACTGCTTCCAATACTGTCTTTTCTAACTGAGTGCCCATGCCCTGAGAAGTATATGGAAACATGGGAATTAAGAGATGTGTTGGATTCAACTCTGATGCTAATTCCAAATGAAAAATGTACTTGAAATTTATAGGCTAGCCATTTCATTACTACTTTTAAAAAAAAAATCTGCACTTTCAATGCAGAGTAGTTCAGCTTCTCAAAGCTGTAGTTTCTCCTATCTACTGTGTTTTAGGAGAATGGGTTAAAATTTGTATTTAGTTTTGCCTGATAAATTGAGTGAGTTCTGGATAACATATATAAATCTACATCGTAAATTTGTTTTATCAGTGATTTCTGTGTGCTATTGGCATTATTCACTGTAAGATTTTGTTCATTATAACTGTTCATATCTTGAATGCATTAATAGCATTAATTACTTGCAGGTTTAGACACTTCAGCATCATTAGGGCAGGATTGTTCAACATCTTGGTTGATGACATGTACAGTGGGATTGAATGCACCCTCAGCAAACTTGCCAATGACACCAAGCTGTGTGGTGTGGTCCCCATGTCAGTGCAAAGGGATGCCACCCAGGGGGGTATTGAAAGACACAAGAGGCGGATCTGTGTGAGACGCATGAAGTTAAACAAGGACTACTGCAATGTCCTGCACATCAGCCAGGGCAATCCCAAGTGCAACTGCAGGCTGGGCAGAGAATGGATTGAGAGCAGCCCTGAGAAGGACAACAATATCCAGAAAGTCAACCATATACTGGGGTGCATTGAAAGAAGTGTGACAGGTTGAAAGAAGTGATTCTCCCCCTCTACTCAGCTTTTGTGAGTACTGTGTACAGCTCTGGGGTCCCTAGCATAAGGAGGGCATGGACTTACTGAAGTGATCCCAGAGGAGGGCCACAAAGATGATCAGGGGCTGGAGCACCTCCCCTATGAAGACAGACTGAGAGATTTGGGCTTCTTCAGTGAGAGAAAAGAAGGCTTTAGGGAGACCTTACAGCAGTGTTCTGGTACCTAAAGTTGCCTACAGGGAAGTTGGAGAAGGACAACTTCTCTTTATCAGGGAGTGTAGTGATAGGACATGGGGTAATGGATTTAAAGTAAAAGAAGGTAGATTTAGATTAGACATTAGGAACAACTTCTTCCCGGTGAGGGTGGCGAGGCCCTGGCACAGGCTGCCCAGAGAAGCTGTGGCTGCCCCCTCCCTGGCAGTGTCCAAGGCCAGGTTGGATGGGGCTTGGGGCAATCTGGTCTAGGGGAGGATGTCCCTGCCCATGGCATGCATGAACATAGGCATGAAAAATATGAATCAAAATGCAAATCTAATCTCTAAAATACCTCTTTGGAATTTTCTTTTTAGAAAAGAAATCCTATGTGGCAAATGAATTTGAAAGAGAGGAGAACTCATTTCCTTTAGACGCCCCAAGGAATTGGGGGAATAATAAGTAACAAGGGAGTAGATTAGACTGGAATAGTGTTCTTTCAGGTGTAGTATGCACTTAGAAATTATGTAAAATTGAGGGGCTCTAACTGTGATAGTAGGAAACTGAATACAGAAAGTTAAGCAGTAAGTGTTTTTTCTGGTTTTCTTCTAAAAAAATTAATCATATTTGGATATATTTACAATAATTAATTTTTCTCAACAATAATTACATACTTTTAAATACTCTCATATCAGACAGTGAAGGCCTTTCTTGTTAATGTTTTGCAGAGTATACAAACTAGTCAGGTGAGACAACTGAAATAAAGGGATGAACAGAAGACACGGCCAGTTAAGCAACAGGACAGTGTAAGTGTTGCCTACTCATCTGACTGAGGGATTTCTCTCACATTCCCTGAGTTAATAAAGATGCTGCTGCACCTATAAAGATGCTGCTGCTTGTAATTTTCCACCCTCTCTGCAGATTTGGTAAAATGTGTGTGCACAGCATTGCTAAGTTCTGCTTGTGGTCTGATGTCTTCACATAAACCACACCTCGGCCAGTGCAGTAAATCAACTTAAGCCACTGTGAATGAGAGCAACAGTCATGTGTTTCTGTCTGTTGCAATGTGGTAGCATCTATAAAAGGATGACTTAGAGAGTTGGAGGTAGTAATAGATTAAAGCATTCCCACTGGGTTTGCCGAAATTGTTCACCTGTTGGGGCCGCAATTAAGGAGTTTAAAAGACTCCTTTTTCTTTTTCATTTTTTTGTCTATTCAAACCTTGCTGCACACTGCTATGTGCTCTTGTCTGCTCATGCATGTAACACAGGACACATTTCAATCATGAGATCATATTCACTTATGTAAATGTTGGGCATGAAAAATCTGTTCATATTACTTTAAGTGTGTTTTCAATGGAGCTTCATATATTACAAATGGGTCTTGTCCTGGTTCTGGCCAGGTGACAGTTACCTTCCCCAAGCAGCCATGTGAGGTGAGCTGAGACAGCCTGGGCTGTTTCCACACCACCTGACATCATTCCCCTATAAAAGGGGCTGGTTGGGGAGGGGCAGGTCTGCAAGGCTCTGGGGCTGCTGGAGTGTGGGGTTGGGGGGTTGCGTTAGTGAAGAGTTTTGTGTCACCATCACCGTGTGTGTGCATCCTGCCCTGGGCTCTGTTGCTGCTCCCTTCTGGCAGTGCTGGGTCAGTAGCTGTCCCTATCCCAACCTGGGGGGCTCTGTCTGTTTCTCCTCTGGGGTAGGGGTGAGTGAGCAGTGCAGGGTGCTCAGCCGCTGCCTGGGGCTGAACCAGGACAGGTTTATATGAGGTGGTATCATGAAAAGGCAGAGACTTGATCACCTGCAAATATTTCTGGTGCTGATCTGAAGAGTCAGTGTCACTTGTATAATCAGTTTTTCTTTTCCATTTTTGAATTCAGTTACCCAGAAGAGGAAAAAATGTATTTGTATCAGCTTGCTAAGAATTAACACTGTAAACAGTTTTTGTTGCTGTGTTTTGGTTTTTTTTTTTAAGAAATGTTTTCCAGATGCTTTTTGACGTTTCTGAGCCCTCTTTCAATATGCTGTCCCAAACTTGCTCAGGTGTAGCCCAGCTTTTCTTTCACACCTCAAACTGTCTTCAGCAGCTCCATTCCACTTCTATTGAAAAATGTAGTCAGAAATATTAGATGTTTCTTTCCCAGGTAGTTGCGTTGGGTTTTTTTTTCCCAACAGAGACATAAACCTCACAGCTGCTGTAGCTCAAGAAAGAGTACATCAAGAAACTTGCATTTGCAGCACTGCAAATTTTAAGCGTGCTAAGTGACCAAAGCTTCCTATCGTCCTCAGCCTGGGTGCAGCTGGATCAGCTACTTGTTTTACATTTCCATAGGAAGTAGCCCTCCCCACTTCCCCTCCTTCAAGCCTAAGCAGCAGCTTGGACCTCTCATGAGAAATGTAAGCCAAATGCTCAGCTGAACTGAAAAAGCCTCTGAGAGAGTCTGTGGTGGCAGAGTAGGCTCCCTCCAGCCCCTTTCCCTCTGGTCCTGGTGGAGCCTGAGCAGTCGTTTGCCTTCACATTCTGCTGAAGCACACAAGCTGGAGCTGCCAAATGCTACCTGGAAGCTCTTCCATGGGTAACAGGAAGACCAGCTGAGTGGGAATCGGTGCAACAGGTGGGGAGTGGAACATAGACAGCAGGGAGGCTGGACAAACAAAATTTAAGTTGTGTTTCAAAGAGTTTTTCTGAGAAGCTGGTGTTTTTGGAGCTTTCTCTGCTCTGAAAGCATTTACAGTGACAAGATGTTTCATAGCTTGTTTCAAGGTATGAACTGAACTGAATGTCCAACTTAGTCACTGTGACTCACTTTAACCATGTCTAAACAAGATTTTCCAGAGATTATTTTTGTTTTCTCTCTGCAGTAAGATTTTTACATTGGCTTACGCATTTTCAACAATGCTCCCTTGAGATGATGATGTCTGCTCCTCTTGTTTCCTAAATCAAATGCCATTATTTTCTTTCTTACCTGTTCCTATGAGTCTAATACTTAAAACAGTTCAATGCTTGTCACAGTGAGAGAAATAGCCTCAAAGAAATGGATAACAATGACTCTAAATGTCATATTCTTGTGGTAGTTCTATTTTTCTTCAAAAACTTCTGTGAACAAAAGCTAAACCCCAATGTCTACACCAACTTTCCTTTTTCTTAGAGGTAGGGACCATAACTGTCACTTCATATAAATAGTGTTTAATGCATAAGAGATATTGGATTGCTGCAGCATAGGTGTCATGGGTTAAAAAGACTGGAAATCATTCTTTATTGCATAATACTCTAAAAGGGTCTGAATGAATTAAACTCATAGTGGACATCGAAGTGCCTTGGCTGAAAAAATCTTTACAGCTGTGTTTAGATAGAGTTAAAATAATACTGTCCATCTGTGTGGTACATGAATGTAATTCGTCCAGCTAGTAAAACTGGAAGTACATTATTAAAAACATATCAGTAATACTTCACAACTTTTCCAGAAATACCGAGGATTTGTTTGGTAAGATACTGCATTAGCTTTTCTTCAAAATACCAAATGCACTTCATTCCCTTTGTCTCCTTTTCAGAAGATGTCTGTCTTGTGGTTGGAATTAGATACCTCTTCCCTCCTTTTTTTTTTTTTCCCCCTTTTCCTTGTACTTCTAGGTAAACCAGGATATGCGTGAAGATATTTAGTATCCCCTCCCTGCCCCCTTCCCTCCAATGTATCATAACCTGCCCTGTGTTGAAAAGCGCAGGCTGGTTTAAAGCAGGCTTCTTATATAGTCTAGTTCCTGTCCAGTCCTACTGTAGCTCCTTGGGCTGTGCATCAAAATCCTCTCTGTCCTCCTCAGCTGCCCTGTTTTCAGTGAGCGAAGCAAATGCGTGCTTGTCAACCACTGTGAAAATGGTTGAATCACTGATTGAGACTTATGAAACGTAAGTTTAAGTCTGGAAATATGTGGATAATGAGTATGTATTCATGTAACTGCTGTGTGTGGTGGGGTTTTTTGGGCGGGGCGGGGGGGTCCTTGTTTTTGTTGTTTTCCATTTGCCTCCCTCAGTTTGGTGTTGTGGTTAGTTCATTCATCCGCAGCACTGAGTCATATTTTCGTGAAGTGCAGCTTTCATGTCATGGCATGTAAGGTCTAATGCAACTGAAAAGTATAAATTAAGATCCCTCAAAAGAAAGATTTAGGTATGGTTTTTTTGCAGCAGCCTTGCAGATTAAGGAAAGCTCACTGCAAGGTTTGTTTGTTTTGCTTTGTTTGTTATTGGAATTCATCAGGCAGCATAGTTGCGAAAAATGCTAATGTACCCTTGGTAAGGGTGGCAAACAAAAAACCAGGATTTGAGAGCTGGAAAAAAAATACTCCTTCATAAGAGAAAGGTGGTTCAGGGAGGGTTATTCGTTTCTCAAGGCACTGCAGAAAACTGCTAATGTGAATGAAAGGTCTTGACTGTGCTCCGAACAGGAAGATTTTTCCAAGTTACCTTGCTGTGGCTGTAACCAGTGTACAGCCATAGGTAAATAAGTATGTAGTGAGCATTTTAAACAAGTTATTGACTGTGTATATTCATAACAATGCATGTTACTAGAAAGCAACAAAAATAGTGCTGCTGACTTCATTGACTGAGGCAGAAAAGTACATTCAACTAATAGCAGTGTGTGAGAATATTAAGGGTCAGCATTGATCAGCTTTTATTATATGAGTGTAGGGTTTTTCTTAATTAATGACCTTCATTTAAACTAGAAATTGAAAAAGATCCAATCAGTTATTGTTATTAAAACTTAAAATCACGCCTCAAGACTAAGGCTAAGAAGCATACCGACACATGGATCATCAGAGGCTTGAGGCATACTTGCTGCAAACCTACCAATATTTCTTTAAGAATTGCCTAGGTTTTCACAAATGCAGTTACAGCATGTAGTGAAATTTAAAAGTTTAAATGCAGTTCTGTCTGCTGTGGCTGGCGTATCACAACCAGTAATACTCATGTTTTTAACTTCGATGTAGTTGCTATTCTTACAACAGCTGTAACTCACTGTGATGCTATCTTATGTAACTAGATAAAAAGATGTCACTTTATGACGGCAAAGATATGTCCTTATCAGGTTGTCCCTTTTGTTTTAGGAAATTTTTCTTTTGTGTTTTCCCTTACAGTTGTCACTTCCAGATTATCTCTTTTCAAAGAGATATTCTGTAACAGAATGAAGCCCACTTCTGGTGATCTATTAGGTAATGGCAAGATAAATGTAAATTTGGCTGAGAAATGGTATACTAAAAAAATACAAGAGTCAGAATCCTCAGAAATGCTGCTTTCCCCCATACTCAAACGGTAATTTTGCTTCTCCTGTAGGGAACACAATTTTACATTTATATTGCTTTTCTTTTTTATATTGCTGCTCTCTTTTTTTTTTTTTTTTTTTTTCCCCCTAATGAAAAGAACCATTCTTTTCTCAGTTTGATGTTAGAGAGCAAAGATACTAATCTATGTTTAGCTCCATAGTTTGGATTCATGTTTACCTACAATTCTGGAGCAGGCTTATAGGACAGCAAGCACTTGAGCTGAGATCCAGTTGTAGGATCTTGCAGTTATCAGGACAACACCACCAGATCATTTTCTGTCCACCTCCTTTTCTTATGATTTGTACTTCAAAATAACTTGCATTCCATTATGATATCCTGTGTAAGGATGTAGCAAGCTCAGTATGGAGTTGGGAGACTGTAATACCTTCCCTATGCTATGTTTGTGTTTCTTACCATCGGGCATTTCCAAGGGAGACTTAAGTGACATGGTGCCAGGAAGAGTTTCCAGTACCAGGGTTATTCCTAAGTACACAGGTAGTTTTTGTAATCTCTTTATAGTGAAATGCACCCTCTGTGTCCCTGAGCTTCTCTTCTATATTTGGTGAATTCACCCAAGGAACCTGATAAATTTTAATGGGGTTGTTGCTTTTAATGAACATTCAACAACTTGAGTAAGGATTGCATTTTTATGACTTTAGCTTTGTGCTCCTTCTGTCAGTAAAGATATATTTTTAGCCTGTTTCCTCCCAACAAAATATTAGTCATTTGAAAAAGCAAATGTTGTAAAAATCTGAAGATCATTAGGAGGAAAGATGTCCTGAGTAGAAGTGGGGAGAAAAAAAAACCCAACAAAAAAGCTAAACCATTTCCACTAGCACTAATTACTAGTAAAATATTGTTGCTGGTAAATCCTAATTTGAAATTCTGGGTACAGTAGAATTGTCTTGTTGTTTTAAGGAAAAAGAGACAAAATGTGTCTATAAAATTAACTGCAAATGTTTTCCTGTGCTGCCTCATTGATTCACAATGTCTTGCTGTGCATCCTTTATGATTGGGGGTTTATGAACCGTGCAGGTCACCGCATTATTCTCAGCTTTGGTTAATTCCTCTGTATAGCAAAATCCTTGGGCTCTTCAACACCAGGACATCTCTACAGCAGCTCTGTGTGTTCACATTATAATCTTAAACAGAAACACAATCAGCATATCTGCTGGGGAATTCGGTTTTACTTTTTGCAGTGCTTCCATCCTGTCTTGAAACTTTTGACTGCCCCTTAAAAAATGCTGGGGGAATGTAAGCGGAAGACATTGGCAGATGATTAGTTTTCTGTTGGATGTTTCCTCTCAGAAAGGTCTTGGAGGGAGTTAACCTCGGACTGTGCTGCCAGCTCACTAGTAGAATCTTGCTGCTAAAATCATCAGCAATAAACAAATCAGCCAAATTCAGAAAAGCTGTATTGTTAACAGGCCAGCAAAGTTGACAGAATCCATATTTATTTCTCTTGGTTCTGCTCTTTCAGGCAGTCTGCAAAAGTCAAGTGAATGACAGTAGTACGAAGCTAATTTAATCTTTAGCCTTTCACTTTCCAGGTACCTTCCTCTTCCCAACTCTGCTGCCCCTAGCACGCAGACCAGTGCTACCACCATGGGATGCTTTAGCCCTGTTAGTTCTGTTCTTTTATGCAAACAGCCAATATTCACTTTCCATGTTTTTGGACAGAATGTGTATTCTGTGCTGCTTAATACCAAAGCCATATAACTGTTCCTTCCTTCCTCTGTGTAGCCTGTACGGAAGAGATTCCCGCTAAGGAATAATACAGATCTAGATGGTAGAACATTATGTGCAACAACTCTCTTGTCACAGGACATACATGCCTCATAGGTTCATTCTGTTCTTTGTCAGGGATTTATGTAATACTGAAAATGATAATTATGGATGCTACACTATTCCCGCTCTTTTTCCTAAAGGCTGAATCTAAATGTCTGTGTATCATTTAACTTGAAATATCAGGTCATATTGGTGTAGTGTTAGTACAGTGGCACTAACACAGATCTACCCAGGTATTGGTTTGCCAAAAAGAAGAGATAAGTTATTCTAGCTTGATAACTTCTCTGTTTTCCTATTTGCGTTACATAATCTGGTGCAGGTCACTTCTCATGTAAGGCCACTGCCTACATACATAAGCCTCTAATTAAATAGCCTTATTGAAGTTATCAAGGGAATACTTTGAATTTGAAAATAAAAGCTTAAATGAGCTAAAGGCTTTGATGGTAAGCGTACAGGAAAATTAGTTCCTTCACTGAGGGGGAATATCAGATTTTGGTTGGAAAATGTACAAGTTTATGAAATTTTATGATGTGTCAGGTTGTTAGAATCAGAAAGAAAAAACAAACCACAACTTCATAGTTGCAATCAATAGCGAAGAACGGCTTGTACCGAGGAAGAAAGGGAAACCTACTGAGAAGCTGATGGTAGCTTTCGGTGGAAATTCAAAGAAGGGAAAAGGAAAGAGATCTTGAGAACGATGAGTTTTGGAGCAAGCTAAGTGACTTGCCACATTGCTGTGTTTCTGTTTAAGCTGTAGCATGACAAGGTGTAAGCAGACCAGGAAGTGTGTTGGCAGGCAGTGCTCAGAATGGGACATTGCACTGGGGAAGGCGGCCCTGAGGAAGGCTAGTAGGAAGCAAGGTTTGGTTACTGTTGGCCTCGCTGGCAGCATGGCAGAGCTCCCGCCTGACAGCTGAGCAGACGGGCAGGGCAGCTGGGGGCAGAGAGCTGGAGCTGAGGCTGTCCCAGCATTGGAAGGACAGTACGTGGGGTCTGGCCATCACAGGCAGAGGCAAATGCTGCTACCTGGCTCTGCTGGGAGACCCAGACATGGCCAACAGTGAATTGGGCCTGTGTCAGGCCTGTTGGTGTTCTCTTGACCCTGACACAAAATACCTCTGTGGGAGGATGGTGCTCAGCAGTAACTGTCTGAACTAACCACATCAGAGTATTTTGTTTCCTTGAGAAGCAGCGCACTATTCAGACCCTGCTGAGGATGGGACAGAGCAGGAGAGGGATGACACTGTCTTTTCTGGAGGTCCTCCAGCACAGTCAAGTCATTCACCATGGGCCAGGTGCTGCAGCCTCAGCTGTCAGCCAGGTGTTGCTGTTACCAGAGATGAGCTCTGACCTCCTTGCTGCCGAAGTTCCCAGTGAAAGTCTGCTTGGGCATAAGCATGGCACAATCCCCCTCTCTCTCCTGACTCTTCATCCTGTCCACCACAGCTGACTAAAAGCCTCTATTCTGTAGTTAGATGCAATTGTGTTTGACAAGTATGGATTTTGGTACAGTAAAAAGAAGTTGGTATCTTACCTTTTCTATGTTCCCTCCTGTGTACTTGTCTGTGGGGCGCTACTCATACTGTTAATTAGAAAACTTTGTCCAGGAGTATCTTCAGGCCAGAACAGAGGGGCTGTTGGCACCTCCAGCTGAGGCTGCATCTGGCCCAGGCACCTCTCCTGCCATGAAACAATTTAAGTTGTTTCCTGTGAGTCATTACCTAAGGTGAATCGATATGTACTTCTACAAGTGTTAGAATTAATGAAGATTAGTCTCTGATGGATTTGTATCTTATGATTACATTCTCTGATGTCTGCTGAAATACAGACTCCAAATGAAACTTCTTGTGCAATTCAGGCACTGAAAAACTCTTGTGCAGATTTTCTGTTCAGGATGACTGCATGTTACAGTCTTTCCTTTAGTGGAGGCACGGTTTGGGGTCTTTCTTTTCTTTCTGGTGTCCTCTTTCCATGAAACTTAGGGATATATTGATCTTGCAGATTTTGATCCTTCAGTTTAATGTGTCTGAAATTGGCTAATAGGTTCAAAGGTAACTGGGGAATGGAATGGCAAATTATCACATGCAAAGTGTAATTGCATGAGACGTTCTTCTTCAAGAAGCCAGGTTAAAAAGAGGTAGGAGAGGTATCCTACAGAAAGATTGCCTAGACTGCAGGGACTAAAGGGCTGGACAACAAGGTGGTCATCTTCTCTGTTTGTAAACAGAAGCTAAGCTCAAATAAAAAGTATACTTTAACTCTGCACAGCCCAAGATTTTGCTTACAGAGCTGGTTTGGAAAGGTAGCAGTTTATTCCTAAAAATTTATTCACTAGATTGAGATGCTCTGAACATAATATTTAATGTACTCATAGCTAGCAGTTGCAACTCAGGAAAAAGCTTTTGGACTTCTCATGACTGTTTTGACAGCTCTCTGAAATCCATTAGCTCAGTTTACAGCAGAAGCAAAGAAAAAAAAAAGGCATCCTGATAATCATGAGGAAAGGTTTTAAAGACAGAATGGAGTACATTATTTTGCTGTTGTATAAAATCTTCCTGCATTTGCATCTTGAGTACTTTGTGTGGTTTTGTCTTCCTGCCCTGAAGGAGGGTGCAGCACCATTGCAGAAGGAATAGGGGGCAGAGCAGCTAAAACGATAGTGGATGAAACACACTTTGAGGAAGGACTTAAAAGGATCCAGGTTAATTCAGTTTGGAGAAAAGGTTCCAAACTCTCAAAGGCAACAGATAAGGGTTGTTGGAACCATCAATTGCAAAATTCAAGATTTGAGGGGCACGACATGTAAACATTAGTAGATAAATTTCAAACACTGTGTTTTACGCTGCAGGCTGCGAACTTCTGGCATTTATTACTACAGGGTAGTATCATCAGGCTCAAGAGAGTTGCCTGAATTTATGAACAGTAGCTCCATAGATGGGTAGTAAAAGCACAGGGAAGGTTAGTACTGTCTGTCATTCCTCATTCATGAAGTCTGGATGCTGGAGGAGGCGATAGACTGTAGAAGGTGGGCCTGTGGTATTACTGAGAAGCATCTCTTTCTGCTCTGTTGCTGACAGCCCTGGGCTCAATGGTCTTTTGGCCTGAACCACTGGGACATTCCTGAAATTCCAGTAGGTTCTGAGCCCACATGTAAGGCTAAAGCTAGTATGTGAATCTAACCAATAGTTAGATTCCATAATTTCATCTGGTCTGTGTCAAAGGCAATAACCAGCTGCTCCTGTGTGTCCAACTGGCATGATTATAAAGCCAAGAGGCAACAGATGCAACCATGTTGGGATCATTGCTTGAAGAGTAGCTTATCATTTTTTCTCAGCCTGCCTTTGCATGTTATTCTGAGCTATATATTTAACTGTGGCTAATGATGGAACTAAATGCAGAAGACAAATGTTTGTGACAATTTTCTTTTACACTGAAACCTGTGAATTTGCTTAAGTATACACTGTTAACCAGATTTTCTTCTTTGACAGCAAAAACCTCCTGTTTCAGCACTGTGCTGTAAGATTATTTAGTTAAATAATGAGGTATATAAAGTGACTGATTTGAGAAAGAAAAGAGAATTGGATTCATATGCTGGTAAACAAAATTAGCTTGATGCATTTTGTGTGTGTGATCATAGCACCCTAACCACAAAGTGAAAATGCTGATAGTCTGGGGGAGGTAAGCTATTTCTGAAGAAACTCTTCAAGTATTTTCTAAATGGCTTTGCAAGAAGTAATATCAAATTAAGAGCTCATTTCTAAACCAGGTGCTAAAATAAAAACATCTGGTTCTAATATGATGCCTCTCAAGGTGCTGTTGTTTTCTTAAAATTGTTTTGTTATACACTACAGGGTGGTGTATATCATGCTAAATTGTATGCATGTCTTCTATCATGCT
>VZTU01013794.1:49389-65323 GCA_013400835.1 Zapornia atra
AACTCTATTATTCTCTTCCTTTTCTGTCCTATGAAACTGTTTTTATCTCAGCCCGTGAGTTTTACTTTTTTTCAGTTCTCTCCCCTATTACACTGGTGGAGGAAGTGAGCAAATGGCTGTGGCTTTGTTTTTTTAGCTGCCTACTGGGTTAAACCAGAACTGTATTTAAAATAACATGGAAAGCCTAAAATACTTTGGGAAGTCCAGTGAGTACAAGCCTGTAAGTATCTACTGGTTAGTACTTTCAAAGTGCTTGGGCACAAGAAAATCCTTCGTCTTTTTCCAAGAACCAGATACCTTACATGAGTGCAGTCTTTTTTGTCCTAATCAGGGAAACTCTTCATGGAGTAAATTAAGTCTTGGAGAAAAGTGTTCTTTCAAAACCAGCTGTTCTTTCTGCAAATGTTAGTACTCTAACTGTTCTTCACTATCTATCAGTCCATTTTTAGGGCTGGTTTCACACTCAGTGTTCTTAATACCATGAATCATTCATTATAATGGGATTGCAACTAATGTAAATAAGAATACAAATCAGAAAGGAAACATATGGCTATTGCTCTATTTTATTTATTTTTTTTTCTGTGTGTGTCTCCTGGAAGAAGTAAGGTAAAGAATATGAACAAGGAGAGATTCAGTCATGTAAATAAGAGAAAACCCTGTATAAAGGATGCTTAGGAGAATAATTTTGTGGGGGGAGAGGGGAAGAGAAATAATTGAATAATGAGAAGGGTGTCTTTTAATTTTTCTGGTGAAAGAACCTGTAGATTTAGTGGCATCCTGGAGAGTAAAATAAATGGTTAATTCTGCCTCTGAAATGACATAAAACAACATGGGACATAAAGAGATCACTAATGGGGAGAGGGCCAAGAAAATTAAGGGCTGGACTCTGAATCAGAATACTTCATCTACACCAGAAACAGTGCTAATGTTAGTGCTTACTGCTAACCCAGCCCAGAAGTCTGCAAAGAGCAGATAGCTCCTTCTTACTCTTGAGATCCCAGGGCCATGCCAGATCCTGGTATGCCTGATATTTCCTTGATTTACCTTCAATACAGATGCTTTACATCAGATCCAGCTACAGAACTGGTCCAAAGTGAGCAGAGATGATCAGTATGACCTGAGGTACTCTGGCACAGGCTGGCCAGCATATCCTTGGGCCAGCATGTGAGAGGTAGGTGTTGAGGTGCCTTCCCAAGGCATCAAGTCAGGACAAAAAGGTTCTTTAAAGACATTATTTCTGCCAAGAGAAACGTGTTTACTTTCAAGGCCAAACCTCTTTGCTCTCAATGTTTGCATTGGCACTAAGAAACCTTCGCTGTTGAAGGGCTGTCCTTCTGTTCCTGTTCTGTTGCTGGTATAGCAGTGTGGGTGGGCATGTACAGCAGAGCACCTCAGTGGTCAATCCTAAATGTGACACAAGGTTTTGAGAAATCCGCCCTTGGCATTGAGGGATGGGGGAAAGCAGCCAAGCCCAGGGATGTTTTCCATGCTGGTGTGTGAGAAATGTGGTGGTTGTTCCAGGATGGCTTCTGATGGGCTTGTGAAGGGTGGTTGTGCTGCCACACACACAAGGCTCGAGACCTTAGGCTCGAGACCTTAGGCTGAAATCCTTGAAGTTTTTTCAGCTTGGCGAGTCATTCCAAAATATGCTCTGCTTTTGCCATGCTGGGAAACTGTGCTAAGCAGAGAGCAGGATAGGACTGAATGAGGAGGGATGGCAGTAGGGAAAGGAAATCCCATCCTTTGCTTGTAGCTGACTGGAAAGGATTAATGGTCTCACTGAAACTGCTGCTGGCAGGCAGCAAGCAGGACTTTAGTTTGGGTCCCTTAGGATATGATGAGCTGGTGCGGGGGTAAGTAACTGCAGAAACTGCAGGCAGCAAAATAAATGGAGAGCCATACTGGGACACTGCTCTGACAGTTTATGGAGAATAGTAGGAAAATACATAGTTAATAGCCCCAAAAAGATGTGAAATGGGAGAGGACTGAACAGAGATAAGGAGACTTGGAGCTACTAAATGCAGTTTTGGTTGAATAGTTTGGCTATATACTGCTGTAGACTGCTCAGTTGGTAATAATGAGAAGCAGGAGAAATACACTTGGAAATTGTAAAAGCTCTGCCTACCAGTGAAAGGAAGCAGAGACAGAGAGACAGAGGTTGGGCTAACAGGGACTGGATTAGGAAGAAACTGAGTAAGAGAAAAGAATCAGAAGACGATGAGACAAAAACGGTATAGAGGAAGACGAGGATGACAACTGTGTAGCTTGGAGAGTTAAAAGGAGATTGAACAGATGATCTGGATTAGAATTAACAACACTATAATTGACGAAGCCTCATCTGGTGGAAGTTTCTAATCCAAATTTCTGATAGATTTAACTTACCCCTTTCCTATCCCTGATATTTTTAATAAATATTTGGTTTACATTTACTTCTCCATTAGCGTATATTAAGTGGCTGAAAAAGCAAAACACTGTCTGGAAGTTACATCATTTCATTTTTGTGTTGCTTCTCTGATTGCTGTTCATCTTCTTTCTTCAGCCTTAGTCTTAAAATCCCGGGACTTGTAGTCAAATGTACCTTCATCCTGTGAAGGTCTGCAAGCTGCCATGTGTTTGTTACAGAGAGCAGTCTTCTGTCTAAATGCTCTCTGATTTCTGTCAAAATGGGAATTTCAGACTTGCTAACTATGACTTCATAGTTTCTCACCACAGTGACATAATATCTCTAGGCAAGATCTTTACTATAGAAATAGTAGAAATTATGACACAGCATAGTTTTACAAAGAATGTAAATGAGTTGACTTTTTTAAAAGATATAATTTATCCAGAACACGTTAAAAGGCAAAATAATTTCTTTCTCAGTCCACACATTTTGCAGGTGGAAACAATTTCTCTGTGAATCAGTGCAGCTGGGCACTCAGGAGCGCTAAAGGTCTAATCCAAACACCATCTAATCTACAGGCTCCTGAGTTCTATTGACTTCTGATGGCTTCACATCAAATGTAAACCGGAAAGATAAACTTAAAATCAATCCTAATGTTCAATGCTCTGATGAATATTAATCATAGTGGTGTATGTTCAGATCTTGCAATGGCTTTGTGCAAGCTGTGGGGCAGACACAGAAAATGTTACCATGTTTGGGTTGGTCTTTTGTCTGCAATCAAATTTTGCCCAAATTATCCATTTTTTTTAACATACATTTTTAAGGCTCTGGAGTCAGCCTGAGTACTGATAGTTTTGTGTTGCAAGGTTCTACATTTTACAGAAGTCTGGTATTCCTGATGTGTATGTACCCGTTCACTTCGAAAGTTATTTCTGTAGAGTCATCAGATGAAAGTTTTAAGTTCATGAAAATGCATACAGATGAGTTTTTTGTTCCAAAGATCAATGATGGGTTTTAGGCCAGCAAATGAAACAGATCTGTTGCTGGAACATATTCTCTTGTGAGTCTTTAAGCACTCATTGCTCTGATACAGACATCTATCATTGTGCCCCATGTAGCATGAGCACATTGGTGATATTTATTAAAGGTGGATCTGGAACAGTAATAATTACTGCTTCCACTTTTAGATGAAATCCAACCCCATAACATTCAAAATTATGAAATCATAGCTGTTTTTCAGACTGTACAAGTTTGAGAAACGTGTAGTTCATTAGAGATTTGACATAACTTAAATTTTACCTGAACACTCTCTAATCACATAAGATGCTCAGGATTAGAGGAAAAGAAATGGAAAAAGGAAGAAAAGCTACAAAAGTGAAACATGATGTATATGTCAGAATTAATACTGACTGTTGAAACTCTCTTTAATTTTGTCATTCTTTTAGGGCTTGAACTTTAAGTTTGAAAATACAATCAGTATATATTTTAGTCTTAAAATTTGCAGAGAACCCAGGAGATAATGTACAGAAAGAAGGTGTGAGTTGTGTGCATTTTTCTGTGGAAGAAATCACTAAGAAGAAAAGCCACACAGAGAATGCACGGAGCAGACAAGTAATAACTCCAAACCAGTGCATTGCTGCATGTACCTTCTCAGTTCACCACACTGTCAAGTTGCCACATAGATGCATTTCTTTTCATGGCAATAGAGAAGACTATGTAAATTCTGCTGCCCTCACTGTTCAGCTACAGACTCTGTGGAAAGTGTTAGGAACCGGACTCTGGTCTCTGTGGCCACATCAAGATCTGCTGTAAATGTTACTTCACCTCCTCTTTCCCCATCAAAATGAAATTTTTCAAGTTGCTGTGCATTCAGTGCACAGCCCCAAGCAGGTCACTTTGTGTTGCCAAATGGAGCTTCAGGAAGGGAAGAGTACTCTTTCTCAAAGCTGAGAGCAGATATGTTTAGAATGAAAGCAAGTTAGAATCCAGGAAAGCTGGTGGTAGCATGTTTCTAGAGTTACCTATGAAGCAAGCAGAACATTTATCTAACTGAGATGTGTTCAGTGAATCCTGTTTTAGGGGGCAGTTAGTGAATGCCCCAGTTTCAGCTGGAATGGAGTTAAGCAGGAGCTGGTATAGTGCTGGCTTAGATTTAGGATGAGAATAATGTTGAATGCAGCAAGAAATATCAGTATGTTAGGCAATGTTTATGCTAAGTCAAGGACTTTTCAGCTTCTCATCCTGCCCCGTCAGTGAGGATGCTGGGAGCGCCCAAGAAGCTGTGAGGGAGCACAACTGACGCATACTGGCCAAAGAAATATCCCACAGGGTGTCATTCTCAGTGTATAACTTGGGGGGAAGCTGGCTGGGGGTTTGGACTGTGGCTTGAGAATTAGCTGGGCATGGAGGGTCTGGCGCATCACTTGTTTTGCATATACTTTTCTTGTCATTATTATTACTATTCTCTTCCTTTTCTGACACATTAAACTGTCTTTATCTCCATCCAGGAATTCATTTTTTCTTTCCTCCCTGATTCTCTCCCTCATCCCGCTGCAGGGGATGGGGAAGTCAGCAAATGGCTGTGTGTTTGTAGATGCCTGCTGGGTCAAACCATGATAATGGAGCTCATGAAACTGGGAGGAATGCTACAGATCTCTTGTCACTGAAGTGCTGTCACATGCGTTGGCTTTCTGTAAGGGGCCACAAAAATAGGAGAAAATATACCCTGAAAGGAGGGAAATGCAATGGTAGTTGGCAAGCTTAAGACAGATATGTGTGCAAATGAATTCAGTTAGAAGTGTACCCAAGCAAACTCTCAGAAAAACTTAGCTTGTGTGGTTGGATACAATTTCTTAAGTCTTGAAAAGGTATATAGGAAACTATTTCTTGAAGTTGCTCTACTGATGGCATTGTCAGTACTCTTTTGTTTAAGAGACAGCAGATACTATACCTTAAGAAAGATTTTTGCTAGAATGCATTGGCTCAGCTGACTTCGAACAAAAATAAAATATGCCATGATACAATTATTTTACTCTCTTAATTTTTCTTCCCTGAATTCTCTGGGTCAGAAGCAGGCTATTTTGGGTGGCTCTGGAACGATACTTCTATGTATTATATTATTTCCTAGAAGTACAGTGCTTTTTTTCAGCCAAAACTATTTCAAATTCTATCTGAACTTAACAAAAACTTAAATGGTAACTTTTCTGGGAATCTTCTAGATAATGAAACCTGAAAGGGAAATGTGTATTCCTCCATGTTGCTTTTATTCAACAGTTAGCTCATTCACCTGATGTACAGATGGACTTCCTGAGGTGATCTGCAGTTATGTTAGAGTGCAGAAGTTAGTGGTTTCAGCAATTTACCTTGGTTAAATAACCTAAAATTGGTGCTTTAAGTGGGTCTGTTGAGGAAGTAGGAGTGTGGTTTGGAGCTCAGCAGAATGTACAGATTCTAAGGTACATCAAGACATACTGAAATTGGTGTATAGTACAGATTAGGAAACAGAAGTCCCATCCCTCACCTGAAGTTTTCTGGTCAGAGGCAGTGGCACCAACCTGGTGGTTCTAGTGACCTCAGAACCAAGCAGGATTTCATTCACAGACTGTCAAGGTGAGAAGGTTTCAACAAACTATGTGAGGTCAAATGTGGGTGAAATTAAACAGTTCTTTGTTGCTTTTATTGTTGCCAGGATTTGTCAAGGAAATAATCCAGATTTTATTTAAATCTAACTAAACTAAGATTTGTAAAACTTCATTGCATGCTAGTGCTTGTTGACATGTACGTTGCATCAGTTTAATCAGATCAACTTTAGCCTCTCACCTAATCTCACAGGTGAACATTTTTCCAAAGTCTCCAAGCTGGTACTTGATACTGGCCAGTGAGTCACCCATTGCAGCCCTGTACTGCTAGGTTTAACATTCAGCTACCTGTCCTTGACTTAATAACCCATTTACCCACACTTTCTGGAATTGAGCTGGCTCATGCAGAGTTCACTTGAATGTGACCATACTTGCTTTTCAAGTGAATTCTTGTAATACAGAAGTGTCTTTTAAATTGTTCCCCCTTTTTTTTTCTTTTCCATAGTAAGGTTCTGCATTCTTTTGTAGGTCTAGGTCCTATGCTTTCTACTATTTGAAGCAATTTTAAACAAAGAACTTCTTAGTCCTTGTCACTTTTTTTGTAACTTGATGCTTTACAATACCTTTCATCAGTAATCTTACCCCTGGTGAATATTTGGAATAACAACCATTGAATCATAGAATGAGTTTGGTTGGAAGGGAAATTAAAGATCATCTGATTCCAAACCCCCTCTTCTGGACTCACTCCAGCAGGTCCATAATCTTCTTATGTTAGATGTCCAAGAACTGAACGCAGTACTCCAGGTGGGGTCTCATGAAAACTGAGCAGAGGAGGAGAGTCACCTTCCTCAGCCTGCTGGTTACGCTTTTGATGCAGCCCAGGATATTGTTGGCTTTCTGGGCTGCAAGCACACATTGCCGGTCATGTTGGCTATCTCATCAACCAATACCTTCAAATCTTCCTTAGGGCTGCTCTCAATCCATTCTCTATCCAGCCAGCAGTTGTGCTTAGAATTGTGAAGGACCTTGTAGTTGGCTGTTTTGAACTTCAGTTTGCACGGGCCCACCTTTCAAGGTTCCTCTGGATGGCATTCCCTTCCCTCCAACAAGTTGCACTTAGTGAAGCCAGGTTGGCTGTCACCAGTCACCTCATTTTCCTGGTGCTTTAGCATAGTTTCCAGGAGGATCTGCTCCATGATCTTGCCAGGTACATAGGTGAGGCTGACTGGCATGTAGTTCCTTTGGTCTTTCTTTTATTCCTTTTTGAAAATGAGGGTTATGTTTCCCCTTTTCCAGTGGAACCTTCAATGGACTGCTATAATTTTTGCAAATTTGATGAATAATGGCTTAACAACTTCATCTACCAGTTCCCTCAGGAACTGTGGATACGTCCCATCTGATTCCATGGACCTGTGTGCTTTCAGGTTCCTTAGATAGTCTCAAACCCGGTCTTCTGCAGTGACTGGTTCTTCATTCTCCTAGTTCTTGCCTTTGCCTTTTGAGGCTTGGATGGTGTGGCTAGAGCCCTTGGTTGTTTATTCCCCATGCTAGGTGTGTTTGCATGGGGGCATTTCAGTTGAGCCCCTGATGAAGCTGACTGATGGGCTGGTATGGCTGGGGTTCCTTTGTGCTGCAATTCAGGTGCTCTCCTGCAGCCTGTGATCCTTCTTTAGGTTCTAAACATCCATTGTTGGCACTGGCATCAAACTAGCAGGAGTGGGATAGACTGAGGGTTCCCCTCCCCCAGCTACCGTAGTTTAAAACCCTCTTCACTGGCTTGGCAAAGCTAGGACATTTGCTTTCTGTAGCCAGGTTCACATCTTCCTACTGTGCTACAGAAAGAATATAAGAAGAGCCCTACCTTATGCTTCTAGCTCTTCTGTTTGGGTGTGAGTGACAGGGATCCTGGGAAAATTGATAATGTCTTACTAGCTTAATTTAACGTCATGAAGCCTGCAAGAGATGAAAATAGATACATTTCTTTTCTCTATAATGAATTTTGGGCCCAAATGTGTGAATCGTTCCATTAAAACTCCATAAATAATGAACCCAAGTTACCAATAACAAAATTAAGGAAGTACGTTTCCTGATGACATTGATTTTGGTGGCTTTTAGACATTAAGCAGCTGTGAATTAAAACCCAAGTTCTTGCACTCTAATTTTCTTCACTTTCTTGCCAAAGAAGTGAAGAAGTTTTGTGTGCTTTTGGAGTGAAACCAACAAACTAGTAACTTTCTTGTGAAATAGATGGTAAACATATGTGGCTTGATAAAGGGATTTAAAAAAAAAACCCGAATGACCACCACCACCAAACATTTCTGGGAGCAATAGTATGTTACATGATTACAAGCCCATGGAAGTTAAAGGAAAGACTTTCACAGGCTTCCACAAGCTTTTGGTGAGACCCTTGTGTTGATGGTTAACCTGTGCAGGAATGCAAAGGGTAAAATGATTCCCTAGTATGCATAAAATGAGGACTGAAGATTGAAACTCATGGTGTTATCTCAATAACTCTGTGCTCAGGTGTCACATACACTTTCTTGTCAGTAAGCAGATGTGACACATGATGCAATGTCTAAACGGTGCCATGCAACCTTAAACAGAAGGTTTACCCAGAACTGTATTTTCTGTTCCTCATTATATTTTAATTAAATATTGATGGACAGTTTGCTTGCATCAGGCTTTTATTCTGTTAAAAGTAATGCTAGCTTATTGCTATTGTTGGTGAAATAGCTGGAGCAGCAAGTTGGTGATTAGTGTCAATGTCTGTTGTGACCTGAGAAACATGATATAAATAAATTAATTTGTAATTGTCAGTTGAGCTGTTTTGCTGGGTTGGAATAAATTTAATTTTCTTTAGCTAAAACTAGATAAATAACCCCAAAACACTTTACCATAGGTACCTTATGTATGTTATGCACTTATGAATGTTATGCATATTGTAATGAGATGTGAACTGTGCTATATAGACAGTAATAAAAAATATTATCTGCAAACATTATGCAATGCATGTTTTTAGGTACAAGTCTGGGCCCAGGAACACTGCTTTTGATGTTATCTTAATTGCCCTCCTTTCTCCTGGTTACACTACCTTTTATTTTTTTCTTTTCTGACCACCTAACACATTCCTAACTTTCATGAGCTTTGAATCTCAGTTGTTAAATTACTGAAAGAATGAAATTAAAAAGGAAAAAACTAAAATCCACACCTAAAGTATATTAGAGAAAATACAGCTGTAGTAGCAAATGGAACTGCCTGCCCTATATTTTTTTTCTTATACCTACTTCTTTTCATAATCTTGCAGGAAATAAATCCTGATCTCAATATAATGATGTAAGTGGTAGCATGGAATAACATGAAATGCATGAAAAACGCAGACACCCAAAGCAAACCAGAACAAACTGTAAAGCCATAAAATTATGAACAGAAAGAAACATTTGTACTGGGCAGATGAAAGCAGTGATATAACTGAGAGTAGTTTATAATACAGACTATCTTTCAACTTCCTCTAGGGTAATGTTTCAGGCGTATGTGAAAGTATATGTATTGATTGTGTGCTAGGCTATTTAAACACCTTGTTCCATGTTGCAAAATGCATAGTAAATATGGTGAGAGGAAGATGAATTTCAAAACAGAAGCCCCCCGTTTTGCTTTGTTGAAAAATTACTTTCTCAGCTAACAAGGGAAACACTGTGCATCAGCCATAAATCTTGCAGTCATCAATAAAGTCACTTATATAAGAAAAAGTTGTCTATCCTTCCTAGAATATCTTCTAAGCTATAGAAGAGCTGCAGACGAATGTCTTCTAACAAGTTAAGTCACCTTTACAGTTTAGTCTTCTCTCTTAAATAATGACCTAATTCCTAGGTATCTGGCTTCCAGGTACTAATGGGTTCCTTAGATGTCAGAGAGGTGCTGTTGGCTGGCATGTCAGAGGGCAGAACATTTCTAGCCAAGCAGGTTAAAGAAAGGACTTTTTCTGATATTAAAAGGTGTTTTGAGGCTTGTAAAAAAAACCAAAATAAAATGAGAATGTGGAAGGTGTTTATGAGATTCTTGTTTTGTCTTTTTAAGGAAAGAAAATAAAGGGGACAAGTAAAGCATTTCTTGGAAGGGAAAGGTGTATTTTTCAGAAATGGAAAGGAAGATATTAATAAACTGGTATCATTATGTTGAATCATATACTGATGTTGATTAGAATGGACCTGTGAAGATCACCTGATCGTTCACTCGAAGTGAAAACTAAGGTGGGGTTGCTTGTCTAGTCAAGTATGAGCGCTATCAGAGATAGTGATTCCACAGCCTCTCTGAGCAACTGTACCAGTGTGTGATAAACCTAATGGTGAAGAAATTGGTTAATACCTGATTAGTTCTCTGAGGTTCTCTTTGGATTATATGTGGTCCATCTGCTCACTCATCTTGGTGACCTGTTGGACTTGCTTCAGTATTTCAATGCCTTGCTCTGGGGTTCCTAAAACTGGATGTGGTCCTCCACGTATGATCTCACAAGTGTTTAATAGAAGGGAGTAATCCCTTCCCTTGATTTGATGGTTACACTGTTGCTTACACAGCCCTCTTCACTACAGAGGCAGCTACAGGCTGGGTAGAGAATGGTTTGAGAGCAGCCCTGAGGAGGAGTTGGGAGTACTCATCCATGACAAGCTCAACATGAGCCCACAGCGTGCAGTAGTAGCTCAGAAGTTCAACTGTGTCCTGGGCCACCTCAAGAACAGTGTGACCAGCTGCGCAAGGGAGGTGACTCTGCCCCTCTACTCTGCTCTCATGAGACCCCAGCTGAAGTACTGCATCCAGCTCTGGTGTCCCCAATACATGAAACACAAAGCTGTTGGAGCGAGTCCAGAGGATGGCTGTGAAGATAATTAGAGGGCTGGAGTACCACTCCTGTGAAGACAGGCTGTGAGAGTTGGGCTTGTTCAGCCTGGAGAAGAGAAGGCTCTGGGGAGACCTAATTACAGCCTCCCAATAATACTTAAAGGGGTCCTACAGGAAAGCTGGAGAAGGGGCTGTTTGCAAGGGCATGGAGTGACAGTGCAAGGGGCAATGGCTTTAAGCTGAAAAAGGGAAGGTTTAGATGAGATGTTAGGAAGAAATTCTTTACTATGAGGCTGGTGAGGCCCTGAAACAGTTTGTCCAGGGAGCTTGTGGAAGCCCCATCCCTGGAAGTGTTTAAGGCCTTGGGCAACCTGGTCTAGTGAAGAGTGTCTCTGCCCATGGCAAGGGGGTTGGAAATAGATGATCTTTGCAGTCCCTTCGAACCCAAACCAGTCTGTGATTCTATCTTAGTTCTTTGACTTTGGGCCTTGTGTATTAGAAAAGTTTCAGTCACAGAATGACAGTAGGGTAGGGATTTGAAGGGAATCCTGAAGGTCATCTAGTCCAAACCCCACGCCAGAGCAGAGCTTTTAGTCTGAGTGATGAATTGAAAAAAATCAACCCACAACAAGCACTCAACACCTTCTTCCCCATCCTAAATCCCCACCACTTCATTCTTAGTGTTTTGTTTGCTCTGTGAAAATCTACTGTGTTTTTCTACAGGTGTCTCATTTTCTGCATGTAGCTGCCTACATAAGTATAGCTGTTAGGCCTAAAAAATGTAGATAGCTGGACTGTGGCTTAAGGGCTTACAAGGTAAGCATGATAAAGCTGTGTAGTATTTAGGACTGAAAACAGGGAAAAAACTCCAGAATTTTTCACTCTATAGTTGTACTAGAGAAACAAGCTAGTGGATATTCTTAGCCCTGATTGCAAGGTGAGGTTTGTGCACATGAACTATCACTTGCAAAAAAATTGGACAGAATGAAGTGTCTGTTTTGTTTTTGTCAGTCAAGAATTTTTTTTTTTTCCAAGAAATTCCTGTGACTATCAGCACCTTTCCCAACTTGATTCTTCTTCATAAATTATGCTTCCTTTGGTGGAGTTACAGAGCGTGCTGCCCTTTGGGGATTTGGCACTATGACTCAGTGGCTGCAGTGGCATCTGCCAGGTCCTTTGGCTCATTTAGGAGAGGAAAGAACAGAGTAATTTGTTTGCAGCAAAATGTAAAGTTTTTGAATATCTGATACTCCTCTTCCTTCCCTGGCAACCATTTGCTTGAAGCAAGAGGTGGGAGATAACCCAGTTTAATTTGTTCTCACTGCTCGTGTTAATCTGCCTGACTGCCTGCAGCTGGTGAGAGGATGCCCACAGGGGCCTCACTGCTGTCAGCGGCATGCTACGGATGACACAAACCTTGACGTCAGGAATGAAATGGGTACCTGCAGTTCAGCCACCTCCTCTTGTAGGCCCATGACCCCAG
Organism: Zapornia atra; assembly: GCA_013400835.1. NCBI lineage: Eukaryota > Metazoa > Chordata > Aves > Gruiformes > Rallidae > Zapornia > Zapornia atra. The sequence goes on from VZTU01013794.1 coordinate 61,667, forward strand.
TGCTCTCGCGCTGCTTACCCCGTCAGTAAGTATGCCTCTCTTACTGAAGCTGTTAGTATGTGAGATAGCCAAATTAACTTACGTTGAGGCAGCAGAGGCTGCGGTCTCAGTTCTTCTTCCAGTTCAGATGCTTCTTCCAGCTTGAATACAATATCCACACACGAAGTTTGTGTCAACAACTGGTACGTATTATGCATGTCATAGTTTATTTGCAACAGCTTTTTAGTTTAGGTAAATGCTAAGATGCTGCAAATGCAGGTGCATTTAGTGGTATCAGTGACAAAACAGGTTGTGCTGAGGCTAGCACAGCAGCTGCAGCAGCACAAGACTTTGGCCTTGTTTGCCTAGGGTTAGTGCAGATTGGGTCTGTCTTACTTTAGGTACTTTTGACTAGTTCCTGCTGTTGCACGCGTCTCTTCCGCAGTCGGAGTGACTTATTTCAAATTAGTCTAATACTTTTTTGAAGAAAACTGAGCAGGGTCTGAAAAGATGCTATTAGTCTGCAGTAGGTTTGTCCACCTGGGAATTGGTCAAATAACCATTCCAAAACAAAGCTGTGTGGTAAGGGTCTATTTCAAATAGTGCATTCAAGGGAACGGGTGAGGTGTCAGTGCCGCTATGCACACACCTTCCTAATTAAGCCCAAAGCAACTCAGCTTGTGAATGTTTGTTTTCTCTCAGCTTAATAGGAAGAGGTGACTTCTCAACCACACCAACCTTTTCATTGTGCCTTTCAGTCCATACTGTACTAGGGCGGTCAGACATGTGTGTTGCACAGAACAGTGTTTAGATGGTGGACGAGAAATGATCAGCATGCATGAGGATGGAACTATTGCTGAAGCATTTGTACTCAAGTGGTAACTGCACCAGCAAATCCAATTTATATTAACCCGGATGCTGGCAAGCTTCACTTGTGAGAGTTATTCCCAAACCACTGTGTGGCACAGCTGAGGGCTGAACTGTTCTGAAACATGTGAACTGATGAGGAATGCGAGTAAACCTCACTATGTCTTAGCTCTACTTGCTCGCTCATGCTTCTGTTTGTGTTGACTTGGAACTAATGATCTTATATGGTATCATACTGTTCTTTGTAAGGCTTATGCTCAGGACAGAATCTATACACATGAAATATATCTAATGCACCCCCACCTAGTAAATGCAGTAGTGTCTGAGTCAAGAGGGAGTTCAATAGATGGCTGCATCCTGTCCTGATAAGACAGATGTGCTATCAGTAAGAATGGTACAGCCATTCGCTGTTTAAAGTGTCTGAGCACAGTCTTCTCTGTGAAATGATTTGAGATACTGTTAGCTTGCTCAAATTTTCTTTCTTTCTTAGAGTCCAGAAAGACAAAATGTAATTTCTCACATTTAAATCTAGCCTTAATTTAAAATCTAATCCTCTCTGTTCAGGTGATTTATGCCTGGGGATTTCTAATGATCACAGCAGGCAGCCTCTCTGCAGTATATCTATTTTAAAACTTACAGTCTTGGTCCTGAAATTTATTTTTATTGCAGCCAGTGGTGTTCTAATCATCACTAATTTACAAAGTACAACATTAACTGGATAAAAATGCTGTAATGTCTTTTTCCTCACATAATTTACAGCAAAACAGAGCTAGCACCTTTCCACCTCTGCAAAAAAACCCCACTTATGCATTTAGTTCTATCTGGTGGTGTTTTATTTGTATTATAACTTACTTTGCCTGATTTGAGGATTGACTGTTTTACTGGGCATGGCTTCACAGAGAACAGTGCTGGCGGTATGAAGCAATTTGGTAAATGCCACAGAATAAATGTGATTCATAAACATTTTAACAACCAGTTTCAACCATGCAGTACTTGATAAGATACTAGAAATTATATGGTATAGATCTTGAGATTAAAAGAATAGCCATGCCCTTTGTAGCTTGCTGGAGTTCTATTTTTAGAGAGTCTGAGTCCAGTATAATTACAGTCATACTTCAGAAAACATTATTGTAAATGCAGTGAAACTGAGCTGGCCAAGGCTTTGAAGTGCATCTGCCTAGATCTTCGCTGATTAACTGACTCCCCAAAGACAATGACCAAAACGACTTTTAAACCCCGAAATACTGAATGTTGCCTAGGAAGAGCTAAGTTTTTAAATAGAAGGGGAAAAAAGTCAATAGGTAGGACAGATTAGGAATAAGGAGAATTCATAAACAACTCTCCCTTGCCTGCTGTGCAGAGGAATCCTTGCTTCTAGGCTCTGCTTCTGTGAGCTTGATGGTGTGGATTATGGCATATTTTATGGAGTCTCCATAGTGTTTAAAAAGATTTCTTTGTGGGGTTTTGTGCATTCAAAGACCTATGATGCTTCAAAGCTCTTCTTTTACATATCCCAGTTGCTTACTGAAATACCTCCTTTCTTTTTTCTGTGAGCTGTCCCTCGGGGTCTGAAAAAATGAGTACTCCCCCTGCTTTTTTCTTCTGGGTTCCCCTGAGACAAGGTACTTCCTTTAAAATTATTATGTGTGCAGTCCAAGAGCAAAAAAATTAAACCAATAATGTAAATCATAGTAAAATGATAGCAGAATTTGAAATGTCTTTAATACGGTATGCTGTTGTAAATAATTTTACTCTATGAAAGTTATAGGTCTAACATTAAAACAGAGTCACTAGGATTTAACTCACTTAGTTTTCAACTGTCATACAAAGAAATCGTTGTAATATTTGTCGCCTCTGCACTAGACTTGCAAGTCACAGTATTGTTTGGTCAATTTAGGTGAGATGATTTTTTACCACCTGTGTTTCTGTTCAGAGATGCACTGACAGATCCCAGTAGCCAGATGGACCAGTTCACCCACGTTCCTTCTCATACTGATATCAAAAGAAATAAACTTATGTTCACTGTCCAAACATATGATCTCCAAACTTCCGGATGGCTTTTATTCCAATAGAAATAAATTCTATTATATTTTCTAGGTGCATGTGAGTCCTTATTGCACTGCAGTCAACATGTTTGTGTTTGGGTAGTGCTTCTTAGGTCATGCAAGCCTAGTGATTTTAGGCTTTGACCTGGAGGTGGTCCTTTTTCCCTGAAACTATTGCCAGTCATCAAAATTGAGCAGCCTTTCTACCATGGTCTTCTCCTCTTGCTTATTTCTATGGCACATTTGCCTCTAGATTACTTTGGTATCACCATTAATGTTTTGCTACTGTTTTAACAGTTTCAAAGTGTTTAAATACATTGACTTCTATGAGGGATGCATGTGTTACCAGCATTGTTACCTACCATGCACTTACTTGCCCATATCTTACACAAACTCATGCAATTGTAGGCAGTGTCATTCTGGGTTCAGTTATTTCCAATTTAGGTTTTTATGCACTTTTTTCCTGAACAGTACCTTTGTAATAAGTTTGGAAGATTATTAGGAGAGATGAAATATGACAGTAAGAATTCTAAATGAAATGTCTTCTAAGGAAATGAGTTTTAAATCTGTGATAAATCAGTTAATTACAACAGTTAACAATTGAGTAATGCTTTTAGAGTAATATAAAGTTCAGTCATATATCTCAAGCTGAGCTCTCAAAAATATTTGATGAGGATGATCAAACATTATACCTAAATTGCCTAATAGCTCTTGGAGTAAAAATTGGAGATAACTGCAGCCAGCTGGTGTTAAAGGAAAAAAAAAA
>VZTU01013795.1:196-2696 GCA_013400835.1 Zapornia atra
TTCCCAAAACACGGTGTATTTTTCCAGCCTTTCTGGTTTACACGTCCTTGAGGAGATTTTTGGGGTTTGGTTTTCATTTTTGTTTGGGATTTTTTTTTGTTTGGGGTTTTTTTTTTGGTCACCTCCACTAATGGAGGCAGGTGATTCGTAACCCAGAGGGAGAAAATGGGTGGCGGTGGAGATTAAAGTGAGTGGGGTGTGTTTAAATCTGGATTGAAAAATAGCTTCGGTTTTCCGATGGGACAACACGGTACCGTGGGTGTGTTACATACCGGCAGATAAATCCCACGGAGATCTTATTTTTTAAGAAGTCACTAAGCCTGCACCGAGGGAAATTTTGGCCCTGCTCCTAAGAGTGTGGTGGGGCAAAGTTTCCACCTGTCCTCCCCCAGCCTGCCAGGAGCGCTGGGAACACAAAACAGATGTGAGGCCAGCAAAAATACGTATTTGGTTTTAGGTTTAAAAAAAACACCCCAAAACAACAACATAGTAGGGGAAACTTCTCCAAGTTAGTCCAGTTTCTGGTACAAGGGCAGAAAACACCTCGCTGCGGCATGGATTTTATCCAGGATACGAAATAGCGGTGAGTGGTGCCTTCAGCTGGGAGCAGCTCGCTCGGGCTGCACTCCTCACCTGCCCCCGATATTTTTGGGGGGGGCAAAGCTTTCATGGGAAGAGGCACAGGTTCGGAGACACTTGCTCTGCTGCTCCTTTCGCCATCTTTTGAGCTGCTGCTGGTTCCCGTGCACCGCCCAGCCTGCGCTCCCACGCCCGGGCAGCGGCTCCCCGCTGGCTCGGGGAAGGGCAGCACAGCTAAATTAGCCCTCATTAATTTAAAATTTAGAATTAATTTAACAGAAAATGCTGCCGCAAAAGCGCCTCTTGTAATTTTAGCGAAGCAACCCCGCTCTGATGGAGGAGTCTTTCTTTGGAAAAGACAGAACCCCAGCCACAAACCACATAAGCTCTAAAGCCAAGTCAAAGCCTCCCCCCCAAAAAAAAAACCAACCCCACAAACCCTTGCTGGGCAGGGGCAGAGCAGGGCTGCCTTGGAGTCACCCACCGCCTGGCAGCGTTTTCAACCTGGCAGGCAGCTCTGCTGGGCGGGCAGGCTCCTTCCCCTCCAGTCAAACCAGCAGAGTCCCATTTAGAGAAAAAACAAACAAATATTAAGAATAACCAACCCCGGAAAGTATTTAAGGGCCAAGCAAAAATACATCTGCACTTCCCCGGCGCCAACCCGTCCCTCCGTGTAATTACTTAAGCGTATTTTTTCCCCGTAACTCTGCTCAATGAGCACTCGAACACCGAGGTTTGGCGAAGGTGTGTTCCTCCGCTCCGCTGTCTGCTAACGCGGTATATCGCACGTGCGATATACAAACCCACAGCCAGGCACTATATATGCAAATGCCCACGCTGTTTATTGTGAAAAGCATATCAGAGTTAGAGGGGGAAACTATTTCGCTAGCTCGGGTTTGTTGGGGGGGGGGAAGTAATTCTGTATCCCGCTGATTTAATATCCGACCTCCGCATTCAATCCCCGCCCATGCAGCTATCAAAAGTACCCCTGGGATGGTTGGGTATCATCTCCAAACTAACATCTGTGATTATGAAACGCTCAGAAGGGGAAGGTTAATAACAATTTGTTTCAAAGGGCCACGAGTCAACTCTGTAAACAAATTCGCCTTGCCTTAAAACCAAACAAATCAACAAACAAACAAGCAAGCAAACAACGGAGTCGAAGCCCTCCGGGCAGTGCTGTAACTGGGTGCTCGGGGCAGGATTTGTGCCCTCCTCCCGCGGGGATGGAGCCGGAGCAGCCCCGGAGCAGCCCAGGAGCCGCAGCCGGGGATGGCAGGGTGTGCAGGGGCGAGAGGTTTTTCCCGTGACAGCCCGGGGGATGCTCCGTGGCACCCGTGGCTCCCGCAGGAATGCACCCAGCTGAATGCAGTCCCGGTTTTCTTTTCAGAGAGTCGGGACAGTCCCTAGCAGCGCTGGGGAGAGGGCAAGTTTGGGCTTTGCAGCGCTGGGAAGAGGAGGATCCGTGTCCTGGGCTTCCCCCAACACACCGAGACCAGCCCCGCAGCTAAAACCAGCGCTACCCCGTCCTCAATCTGCTCTGCCGCATATTTGGGACCCCCCTGGCAAACTCAGGCAAGGCTGGCGGCCAAAGTCCAGCCCCAGTCTCGGGAATAAGCGGCCTGGATGAGCCCAGGCAGGAGGAGACTTCGGAGCCGGCAGCTTCACCGACACCCGCGCCCGGAGCCCGCGGGCAGCCCCCTGCCTGCTGCCCGCCCCTGCCTGCCCGCATCTATCACCTGCGGTTCCTCTCGCCCCACCGTCTCCTCGACCTGGAAAGAAATTTAAATTTGGCGTTTGACACATTTTAACGTCTTAAAAATATAATTAAAAAAGAAAAATAAAAAAGAGCGGCACACACGCGTCGGGATGATCCGCCTCTGCTGCGGGGCCGTGCGTGGGAACTGGCGTGAGCGGGGGG